>OZ007571.1:61640518-61665518 GCA_963931925.1 Onchidella celtica
AATAATCATTTCATTTCCTTCAGTTGATTTATTACTGACCCACAATCAAATATAAAGCCATCTGTCATTTCACGAACATATGATAAAATCCACACACATGACGACACTGTAAGGTTGCCAAATTTACTTTGTTGTTGTTGTTTAAAATATTTTTGGATACAAATTACAATGTTTTTGCCTCAGAATTTATCACTCCAATAAAACGTTCAGTGTAATATATTTACGGTTGTAATTGTAAATAACCACTTCTTGTGAAAGGGCCACCCATAAAGTGCCTATGCTCGATTCTGGCAATTTTCCAGTATCCTCCATTAGAATGGTGGACTGTTAAGCCTACAATTTTTTTGTCTGATAAAGATTATTTGACTGACAGCTTGATTCCCTTTTCCTTTGCGTTTAATTGTAATTTTTGTTTCTTTCTTATTTCTTACCTGGGGATTGGCTACATACAACTTTTTCTTTTCATCACATTTGGACTACAGCGGTGGATGGCCAGCGGAATAGAGAGTTGCTGTTTTAGAATTTTTACCTTACATCTCACATGGACTAGATTCTATTTGGCTGTTTCATTATAATATACACAACCTTTATTCAATATTTATAGAATCCCATAATTTACGTTCTTAAAGTATAAAATTCTGAAAACTAAGGGTTAAATAATGTTTTTGTTTTTTATTATTTATTTAAATAGCATAACCATGAAGTCTGATCAAGATAGTTATTCAGTTGTTTTTGTTGTTGTTGTTGTTTTTTTGTTAAAATACTTTGTAAGTCTCGTAGTGCACGTTTCAATTACTGTAATGAATGAGAAAGTTTGGTCTTAAGGGCTACAGGCAAGCCAAATATCTCAATTTTTAAAAACAAAGTCGAGTTACGATATGTTCCATGTGGCCCTCGATTCGCCCTCCAAATCCGAGTGCACATTCATTATGGATGGCCTAGATTTTTGTGTGTGTGATGGACAACGTCTGTGGTGTTGACATTAGTTTAACTCGTGTATTCCAGTGGCTTTCATCAGGTTGATTGCGTGTTATTTTATATCCCAACTTCCCCTGTATGATACATTATAGTAACTAACGCATTATGGGTTAAATTTCTCAGGATTGGCGAAATCGACGAGACTATGGATTGGACGTCGTCAACATTTGGAGCCGAGAGTGACAGCCTTGTTTTCCTGCAAGGCCAAGTGTCTGGCACAGAAGTGGACACTGCAAGGGAAAAAAATCAGTGCAAAAGGTTTGAGGTACAGAATTTTTGTAAAGCCCAATGTTGTGTTCTCTATAGCCGGTTTTCTCATGTGTACAGAAACGGAAATGGCAACTTAGACCTCAAAAACTCTACAAGTAGTGTAATAAAAAGAATAGTCTCAAGTGTACGAAAACACCATTTCCGTACACAGGGAAACACTCTGTCTTTTTTTACTTTTTGTTGGAATTTTGCCGTTTCCGTTGCCGTTTCTGTTTCCGCACACACGAAAACCCAGCTTAATACACACTTCAGTTTGGTTTTCATGTGTAGGGAAATGGCAACGGAAACGTCAGAAACCTTTCAAGCAGTGAAACAAAGAATGTTTTCATTGTGTACGAGAACTCTGTGTACTGCCCCGCTTTCTTTTTACTACTTGATGGATTTTTTGCCGTTTCCGTCGCCGGTTCTGTTTCCGTACACAGTGAAAACACAGCTTTAGACATGACATTCATTTTTGGCTGTTAGGTAAAATGTGTAATTATCGTATTAACAGAGGGATAGGATCACCTTGCAATTTTCCTCGTTGAGAAATCACGGAAATAAAAATTCTGTTGTTTTTTTAAAATTTAAAATAAAACACCCTTGCAATATTTTCTTCATGACATGGTGACCTTAGTTTTGTTTGTTCTATCTCCATTTTCTAAAAAAACTGGAGATCTTTTAGTGTATGTAGAAGAGGTATAACAAATGCACACTTTGACAGTTTGTTTAAAATGCCTTGTGGCGCTTAGCTTGCTGTTTCACAGTTCTGATTTGTAAGTGCACACCCACTTGATTTCTCTTGTGGGAATATTCCCAGCCAGAATCCCTAGGTCAATTCGTCGTAGATTTGTATAGGATTTCCATGGGATTGTTATTATTCCCGTAAAAGTGGATATTCTACATCAAATCGACGGCTCTCCGATGTCGTAATCGGCGGATCCCAAAATGCCATCATTACATTATAAAGGGAGTAACGCTTCCAATGTAAGCATGAAAGGCTTTCTAAACCGCTGAGCCTTGAATTCTGCAAAATATCATTTTACACATACAAAGACGTAAAGGTGTACGTGGACGTATTTTAAAAGGTCTTGAAGTTCGCTATAGTTTCAACACTTTCGTTGATTTTGAGCCACAACTGAGTTGAACAGAAGAAATTGTTCCGACATTTTGAGCCGTTTAACATAAGAAAAAAGACGCATTTTCTTCGAGTAGAATTAAAAAGTGTGACAGGAAATTTCGTTCTGTGCCTCAATTTACATAACTCAACTTTAAGAAATCACATCTGTATATTCCCTGAGTCAGCCCGCCTACTAGAATAATTAAATGAGCAAACTTGAGATCAACCCTATAGATTCAGACTGACGTAGGGGTGTTGGCTTGTTTGTGAGTATGATCAAAGATACTAGATACAGTAAGATGAGACCACAGACTAATAAATTAACCAGACTGGAAACACGAGCTTCAGGCTGTGTCGTTTTTTTACGGAATTTCCCAGGCGACGGCCATATAACCAACATGGTCGCTCCTCGGGAAATTCCGATTCTAGTTCTATCTGCAGTAGAAATTTCATTTTATTTATCAAGATTGGTTGTACATGTATTAATAATGCATTAACTTGCCTATCCTTTCATTTTATGTCTACATCTGCCTTTTTTAAATTGTTATAAATGATGACCGTATGGACTTTTAGCAACCGCTGAATTGTAGCTATGCTGAAGCGTCGGTCGCAACCGTAAACCTAAAATGGCGGACCTTTGGCTGTTTTGTGACGTCACACAATGGGATCATCCAGTCTGGGTATTTTATTAGTCTGTGGATGAGTGCGTTTAACGTGCACAGATTTCGCACAGCCACTTAGCGGTGAATGCCCGGAACTCATGAACACTGTCGTATTTTACAAAGCCAAATACGGAAAATACTGAACTTTGTTCACAGTTCAGCTATCGCTGTAGGCCTTGACTGACGTCACTTATTTTGTAATCACAATTTCAATCGCTGTGGCAAAACTCTAGCCATTTTTTTAAAAATCGCAGTAACAATGTAACAAAATCAGCATCATTAATTTATCATTATACCTGGCATTCTTTTCATGCAGTGCGCCATGGGTCACGCCCCCGATCAGCACGCAAACTGTGTGCACAATTTTTTTAGAGGTGCGAAGAAGGGAGTGTCTCATCATATTATTATCGTATCAAGTATCTTTGGTATGATGGAAGGTGAGGAAACTGATAATGAGATTAATGGTGGCAAAGAATGCTTCATACTCTTCTTGGGCCTCCTCTCTGAAGACGTCAATTTCGTCCACATAGATAGTTGGATTCCTGAGTCCTAGAGGGTTCCAGTGCAGGGGGTCAAGGAGAGAGGACTTATGGTCAAAGTTGATATTGACGGAAGTCACGCTACCAATGTCATTTGGCACTCCCAGAAAGAACTTGTAGGTTTTGCCAGGTTGGTAGGTGACTGGATTGGATGGGCTGTGGATAGTGGACGGATGTCAAAATGTTATGTTGGCTTTTCGTCGTAAACACCTGTTGCTAAATAATAACTGTGTGACGTTATATTATCATGATTAGATGAAAAGGAGATATGAAAGATAGACAGGCCGTTTGACTGAGTTTGAGTCTGGGTTTAATAGCGTGTCGGCACGATAATGATAGACGGACAGATAGGTAGAAAATTAGGAAGGTGGATAGATTAGATAGATCGACAGATCGATAGATAAATAGGCAAACAGATAGATAGATAGATAGATAGATAGATAGATAGATACATAGATAGATAGATAGATAGATAGATAGATAGATAGATAGATAGATAGATAGATAGATAGATAGATAGATAGATAGATAGATAGATAGATAGATAGATAAACAGGCAGGTGCGTAGGTAGGTTAGGTGTGTGCGTGGGCAGGTAGATATGTAGGTAGGGAGGTAGACAGATGGATAGGCAAACTGATTGATTCCTCTGCTCACTCGTGCAGATTAATCCTTCCTGTACTTCCTGAACTACCAGTGATCAAAACGCTCATGACTCCCTTTTCCTCATTTCCATTAGCACTGAACTTCACTGTTACATCCAGATGGTATTCTGAAATAACAGAAGTAAAAATATATTTGTTTAGCCGTATTCCTTTCTTTCAAATGATTTACAATAATCATCCATTGATCTGTTTCACTGATATTACCAAATTGTTTAGAAGACGTCATGCAAAGCTCTGATGCCCTTAGGAACATTTTTTTTTACTTGGAGATAGATAAACTGCCAACAATAAATAAATCAATCTTATCTATTACAATAACAAAAACTCGCGCCAGCCTATACAAACTTTAGTCAAGCCGGCAGGCTTTATTTGGCAATGTATATTGCTGAAATTTTGGACTAATGGCTTTTGCCGTTCTTTTTTTTAGATTTGGAGACTTGAAATAGTGGAGAAGTATTTTTTTTTTGAGTTTGCACTGGGTCGCTAATTTCTCCCGCAAGCCATTCTTTTCCATGAACTCATGACACTATCACTTCCTGTAATGTGTTTACTACCAAACACACTGACCCGTGAGCAAATTGAGAGACGTTTCTGCTTCTACGGGAATGAGCAAGGCGAAGCAGAAACAGTAAGATCACCCAGAACTGAAATTCATAAACAGACTTATCCCGGTAGGGCTGGGAACGTCAGCTAATAAATAAATATACTAGGCAGCATAAGTTCTGCAACAAGCTTTTAAACAGTTGTACCGTTTGAACCGCTGGAGATAATTTAATGTAATAAAAAGTCTTATTTATTGAATTCAAGTTCTCTTGGTCCCGTAAATGAGCTAAATCTAAATGAGCATTTCAGGCAAGGCAGAAACGGTCAAAACACTTGACCCCACAGGCTGAAACCTCCTTATGAATACTGTAGGGTTTTGAACCTTGCTTTGTTGTCTGAGACAGGACATCAAGTCATTAGAAAAATGAAATATTTTTATTTCACTTTAACAAACTTTGTTTATGTCATTGTTGAAAAAAAATTTTTAATCAACCAAATTCATTCAAAATTACGGCCGTTTAAAGTTTGTTGCAAGACTTATGCGGCTTGCTATAGATAAATAAATCAGTAAATAAATTATTTTTTAAAAAATTAAATGATTAATTTATAAATAAATAAATAAAGAAAGAGAGAAACAACAGAACGTGACCATATGGAAAATGAACCAACTAAATTACGATCCATTGTCCACACTTACGACAGTAAGGTTTGTGACCAGATGTAGTCAGATAGTACTTGATGTGTTGACCTTCTGGGGGGATGTTTTCGTCGGAATGAAAACCCATTTTAGAACATCCGCTGCCGCTACACGACAGGCACCGATGATTCTGAGAAGAATATATAGCAGTAACTTCTTAGTTTTAAAGGCATGCATTTTAAATCAATGCACTAGATTAGGTTATGTGTATAGACTTTGATATGAAACTACAATTATGCGGGTATAAGCCCGGAACGTCATAGACAGCGGCTGGCAGACAATAAGTGCCTTGGTACATTCCTTGGTAAAACCAGGACGACCTTATCATACTAATCTCGATCAGACACAATCAACTTCTGCCATTATTTCTTGGGTGTATATTTTGCTGGCAGCAACTGGCTGTGACGTTCTGGACTTTGTACGATATACTCCCATACAGTGTACATGATTGTCACAGGCTTTAGTTAAAAAGCTCTCGTGGTTTGCTTGTACGTTTGATTGTTTTCACCAAATGAACGCAGCGACGCTTCAGAGTTTCCATTCAGTGCATTAGTTTAAGTTATGTGTTCAAACTTTCACACTGAACCACTGTTACCACTGCACCTTTAGTGAAAGAGCTATCAACGTTGTGTCATTAAAGGAACGAAGCGGTAATGATTAAATCTATGCAGGTTGAAACCAGTGTGAATTTTGTTTTAAATCCATGACACCGGGCAGTTGCCCTGGGGCCCCAAGGCTTTAAAGGGCCCCGGGCATGCAAATTTACATTTATTTTTTTTAATAGGGAAGAAAATCCCACGCATTACAAACCCCTTTGCCCAGGGGCCAACAAGATGTTAAGACATCCTGGTTGCAAGTTGAAGTCAAGGTGGATCATGTTCTATATCCATTGTTATGGAACAGATTGCCAATGGCGATAATGCACTTTTGTGCAGTACAAGATCAACAAGAACGTCACTGGGCAAGGGGTGTGAAGTGCTCATGTATTCCCCCGGCTTGACATTGTGGCATGCATTGCTGTCGACTGATTTCAGTGTAAAAGGTTTCTTCTTCAACTGGGCAACGTTAAGAACGCAAGCCACACCCTTCATTCTACAAGTATTTTTTAACTCTAAACTATTTTGCAGATTTATCACATGCCGCTGAATACTCACTTTAAAACTGGTCTCGTCAGCGCATGGGAATGCCGTAAACGGACAGCGACTGTTGATACTTTCTCTGAAATATCTAATAGCTCTGTGATGATTGCATGCAACCACTTCTTTCGCACCTTGGCGGAGAAAACAATACAGAACTGAGTTAGAGGCCTGAGTACTTACTTTAAAAGAGGCCTCATCGGCACATGGGAATGCGGTGAACGAACAGTGACTGTTGATGCTTTCTATGAAATATTTAATAGCTCTGTGATGATTGCATGCAACCACTTCAGTCGTACCTTGTTAAAGAAAACAATATGAAACTGAGTTAGAGAACAAGAATAATCACTGAGTACTTACTTTATAGCTGGTTTCATCAGGACAAGGGAATGCCAAAAACGGACATTGACTGTTGATACTCTCAATGAAATATCTATTAGCTCTGAGATGATTGCATGCGACCACCTCTGTCGTACCTTGACAAAAGGAACAATACAGGAAAGAGTTAAGCTGTGTTTACATGTGTGCGGAAACGGCAACTGCAACAGAAACGTAAGGTACCCTTCAATTAGTGAAATAGAAAGAATGTTTCATGTGTGCGGAAGGGCCGTTTCCGTACACATGGAGACACTCTTTGTTTTTACTACTTGAAGAATTCTGGCCGTTTCCGTTTCCGTACATATGAAAACACAGCTTTAGTGAGTGAGCTGTGATTAATTACAAAGATGTTTGTAAGGGAAGGAATGTTGTGTGCCAACTGCCATATTTCAGTAAGGTGCCATGCCATGTTACTTCATGTAATACACCAGTTATTGAGTTATGATTATGTTTATCTAAGCTTAATAATGCGTAAGACATTGTGTACCATGTAAGTGCTGTTAAACGCTCTGTGAAAGAGAGTTTCCCTCGTGGGATAATAAAGTGATTCGTATTTTATCTTATCTTATCTAACCTTATTTTATCTTACTAGCTGAGTTGCCCGGCCCTGCCCGGGATAAATCGATTTATTAGTTTCAGTTCTGGGTGATTATTATGGACCTGCTTCATTTTGCCCGTTCCTTTAGCTTTATTTTTATTTTTGTTTGTTTGTTTTTTGATACGTTTTACTGCTCTCCCTTTGCGCGTTGACATCCTGCGCATCCCGTCAGCATCCGTCAAATGGCAATGATTTGCGCACGGGTTAGTTTGTTTGTTAGTGAACACATCGCAGGAAGTGATAACGTCATGTGTAGGCGGAAGTGGGCTATTATTAGAAACATACATCACTATCTTATTGATCGTAAATTTCGGATCAAACGCTCTCGTGAATTTAGTCTTTAATTATAACCGCATTTACCGAGTAACTCAGAAATAACAAACGGTTTTGTTTGTGTGTAGCGTTACGAACAATGTTCGCTATCCCATGATTCTTTGTGCCAAATTTCAGGTTGGTGTGTTGTGTAGTTTCCGAGTCCATAGGACTATTAGGGGTTTTGTTGTAGCTTTATTATATAGATACAGGCTGACGCCCGCCTCGGTACTGTTTAAGTACACAACAGTGGGTTACACACCCTTTTCGTCCCTTTACCCGTGACAACTTTTCGAAAGTAAATTTACATCCACATTGTTTTGTTCAGTAATTTGAGTTTACACTTCTGCCAGGATAAAGCAACCAACAAAGAGGATGTACAGGTCCAGAACCAACTAACTTAACTTTCGGGTAGGCGATAAGTTCACTCCCAGGTTGGAAACCTTTGGTGTAGAGATTGAAGTTGGGATACTCGTGGGGGATTTACAATAAAGAGGATGATGCCGACCCATCCTGTCTAATCACTCCCTATTTGTAATTATGCTCACCCCACCCAATCCCCCAAATTATTTGAGAGTGATTATTTTGGTCAGATGCCAAAGGGCAAAGTAGCGTTTTTAACAATGAAGTCTCCCAATGAATTTTCCCAAAGCGCAACGAAGCAAACTCACATCACACATGGTTCAGTGTGAAATATTAGCCCATGCAACGTTTCAAATGAATCCAACAGATAGTTGGCGACCTTAATTCTTTATTCCACGTTTTGCGCAACTGAGAAATTCGACGTTAAACGTTGTGCGGCTTTAGTATGGTGATAAGGAGTCAGAATAAATCGGAACTGTGAAACAGCGTGATAATTGCCACAACGCATTTTAAACAAGTGTCAGAGTGCGTATTTGTATTATCTTTTCTACATACTAAAAGATGTCCAGCTTTTGAGGAAAGGGAGATGGAACAAACGAAATCTACGGTCTCGAGTGGTCGACAAAATCAGTGCTGATCCCGCTATTCTACAAAAAAAAAAATGCATTACAAGTGCTGCTTTCACAGAGATTGTTTTCAGTAAGCATTAGAATTTCAATTGGGTTTGGGGTTAGAGGTTAAATGAGGTTATGCTTTTGGTTATAACGTCTCTATTTGTTTAACCCTCTTCTGCCCACACAGGGATTGCACAGTCCAAAACTTCTGATATGTGCGGAACGGGTAATAATTAAACTATAGATTTATCACAATTATCTTTTGACGAGTTAGAAATTCTTTCAGAGAACTAGCATTGCATACCAGATAATGAAAAAAGAAATGAAATGAAATGTATGTATTTTATGTAATGAATCTGGAACAGTTGGCGCCGGAGGGTTAACCGTTCCTTCCCGAAATGGCGGCGAAACATTGCATTCTGGTCTAGATCGCACTTTTTTTTTCGTGCGTATTGTGCGTAACTTGGCCTACTGGCCAGAACAAGCGCCCCCTACTAATCTAAATGGACTTATATACTGGTCTTTTTAAATGCGTAACCTTGCATAAAACAGATCGTTGTAGAATGAAACTGTGGCCGATAAAATAATGAACAGTTCCACGAGTGAATATATTCTTATCTTTCATCTTCGTCAACAAAATTGAGATGTACCGTAGACCTTCATACAGAGTTCTCAGGACATATTTTTTTTTTTTTTCGAAGAGGCTCAAGACCCTGTTAGTTAAGGTCAAATAATACCACTCTATTGTCTGTTTTTTAAATTATTACTTTTCGAGCAGAACAGAGCATCATAATAAAATTATCTTGCTTTTGATGTCGACAGAAATGACTTGTAATAAATCTGCGCGTTTATCGCAGTAGGCTTTTTATATATTTTTGCTATTAGTGTTTATTGCACAATGGATCTTGTGATGAAAAGGAAATGAAAAGAAAAGGGGGGGGGGCACAGAAAAGGATAAGAAAGACGAGGCTCCAATCGTCTATGACGTCAAGATTTAGTGAAACAAGCCAGTGGTAGCGGTCAATAGAAAAAGCTATTGCACGCTGATGGTATTGTATAAACGCACGAGTTGATGATGATGACGCGCGAAAGAACGCGACCACTGAACCCGGTGCAGCAAGTGCGCTCAAGCAAACTGTGTCACAAGCTCCACTGGGTGCAATGGTCACGCTATTCGCGCGTCAACCTGCAAGTTTGCATAACACCTCGCTTCCTTAGGTTTAGTGCTCGCGTTTTTCGGCACATCATCAGCGTTTATACGAAGTATATATTATAAGCTAGTATATATAACAAACTCGTATATAAACTAGCAAACCATTTTGCTCCCTTAGGTTTAGTGCATAGTGGTCGGGCTTACTCGCGCGTTTATACCACCAGTAAAACTTAGCTCGACAGCTTAAGACAATTAATGCTTGCTATTACCTTCAACGAATCCATAGTTTAGGATGTTTTGTACAGGATCTCTGGTACATTCTGGTTGGTTGTGACCTCCGTTAGGGAAGAAATCGGCATGACCCACTGCATCTCTCATGCCCATACCTGTGGTGGGAAGTTGTAAGTTGTATACACATACTTTAGAGCTGTAAACCAAGGGACCCTGGAAAAACGTTGCTTTTGTCCCATTGTTCTAAACAAGTAAGTATTAGCCAAGAGCTCGAACACTTTTTTCTTTCCAGTGTTTCCATCATGAGGTTAAACATACCGCGTCTTAATTCTTGTTTGTTGCAACTTCATTTTTTGCACAGGTGAGAAATTCGATGTTACGCGCTTGCGGCTCTAGAAGCATGATAAGGAGTTTAGAATAATATAAACTGGAACTGTGAAACAGCCTGATGAGTGCCGTAGTGATTTTAAACAAACATCAAAATGTGCATTTGTTAGGTACGGTAATAAGCGTTCTACATACGAAAAGATCTCCAGTTTTCCAGAAAATGTAGACAGAACAAACAAGAACTAAGGTCCCGATACTCTATTGTCTGTAATTTATAATTTTAAAAAAAAATAAAATAAAAAAGATTTGAAACAAAATGCCAAAAATTATGCCAAGATTTATATCTATATCACATGGATAATAAATATGATTGACAACACTGCGGAAAGGAGATGGAGAACAATTGAAAAACTGGACTGCAACAAAAAAGAAACGAAACGGACTAACTTTAATTCTAAAGAGGTTTAAAATAAACAGACAAAGACGATTGAAATGTATAAGTACAACAATACTACTGACAGCGTTAGCGAAACTAGATCAGATATAGGTCGGACAGTTGAAAACGTGGGGACAGTATAGGAAAAAAAGAGATGACTTGAAAAGTTCCGAGAATACCTAAATGTAACAAGATGTCAGCATCTGAGTGAATGGTGTCCACATAGACAGCATCTGACGGGTCCAGTCTCACCAGGATGTCCGTGTTGTCATAGTTGGGTCCAGCAGGGTCCAGACCTGGAGGACAAAACAAAGAAATCGTTAGTCTCACCAGGAGACCAATTTAATCCCTTGCATTTATTATGACCGGGTGGTAATTTTAATTTTAAAAGGTTATTTTGGCCTATTACATAAACAGAAGAGCGACCACACTTCTTTTTCTTTTTTGGGCTTAAACTAGATGAAGTCCCTGGCATGATCCGGGATAAACCTGTGAACCCACCATCCTATCTCTCTCTTTCTTTCTGGTCTACAAAGCTTCCCATATTCTACCGTCTAACTACAGATTCCATGCGCTCCAGAGCACTACTCTCTCATTTTTGATATGGAAATTGTGGACACGGAACTGAACGTTTATTAAAATGTCGTTTCCGGTGCGATGGGATTACTACAGAGAGCAAAAACAACGATCATTGTATTTTACATTTTTACTTTTTATTTAAAAATACCTGAAACTTGAATCAACGCCACCGGTCGATACAAAAGCTATTGGGCTGGATTACTTGGCGGTTCAGAAAATGAATTTTATAATTTTTGAAACTGTCATTTAGGCTGTAGCGTCGAGCAGAAAAAAAAAAAGGTCAAAATTGCAGCACAATGAATTACTCCCGCCGGTATTTTTTTTTACCATAATAAGATTAAATGACATATAAAAGAAGTTACTCTATGTAGTGGCAGACACTAGGGGACTGTGGTCTAATTACAGTGTCGAACAGAGAAAATACTGGGCTGTGCTCACTGTTAATCTACAACTTGCTATGTGAAATATATATATATATACGGTCCCCTATCAACAGCCCTTCGTAATATGTACTGAAAACTATCCCTGACCCAAACCCCAAGGAATAGTCGAGAAAAAAAAGCACGCCAGTCATACAATGTATTTGGAAAGAAGTAGTGGCAGATGTACCAACCGCAGGAAATGAGACAGATTGAAAACATCCAAATCCGGCTGCGACAGTAACGTTAGGCGAAAAAAATCGCATCCGAGGTAATTATTCAGAACTCAATAAGAAACAATTGAAGCGCATGCTTATACGTTTTCTAATAGACCGGGTATCGGGTATCTCATTTGGTTACCTAAATGTGTTACAGTACGATTATGAAACTAAGGATTTTATGAAGTCACTGGCGATTACATTTGGTGAATTCATGATATCCCTGAAGGTTTTAGGAATGACATGAAATCATTGACCAAGACGGTATTTTCGTGAAATTACAATATTACTGTAACATACTATCGGAGTACAAAAATATGATTAAAGAAACTAAATTGTATTTCTGTGTAGGTCAGGGGTGCTCAACCAGTCGATGGCGATCTGCCGGTCGATCTTCAAGTGCTTGGCAGTCGATCGCGGGATGAATGTAGGACACACCCGCGAGGTATATATATTGTATATATTATTTGTCTTTGTATTTTGGCGGGTCGTTTTTCTTGGATGTGGCGGGTTTGTGTTAGTTTTTTCTTCTTTTGTCCTTGTGAATGTGGCGGATAGAAAATAAAACATGTGGCAGGACGGCAAAAGTTTACCTGGCAACACTGAAACCGCCATTATGGGTGCGAGATAATCGACATTTATTTTACCGGTATCGACTAATTTCGAGTAGGTCAGAGGCCAATCTTGTTTCCGGGCTTTGCCAGACTGGTCGATCTCCAAAGGCTGGGAAATGTAAAAGTAGATGCTATGTCAATAAAGGTTGAGCACAGGTCCTTTACCTGTAATTCTGCCCAATCCAGGTACCCTCTCTCCAGTGTACCCCGCGATGTGTGCTCCTAGACTGTGACCAATGATGTGGAAATCGCCAGCTTTTGCTCCCTGGGATTTCTGTTGGAAACAGTTACACCACATTGATGGTATATAATATACAGAAAAGCAACAATATTACAACTGTACCACTATGGCGCCATGATATCTGAGCCTTTCGGAGAAAGCTTGCTTTTTGGCTAGATTCCATCGTCTCTTGATTATCTAAATACATTTTGTTCCAGTTCTTTTCTCTTGTCGGAATACATTTTATAACTTTTACTAAAATTTTTAAGAAAAGTTTTACCTTTGTAAATACTGTGGTGAGTTTGTATAAATTTATTCGACTATAAAAATAAAGAAAAGAGAAAGATACATATACGTAAAGAACTGGTTATAGTTTTGCACGAACACTGTTTTTAAATGATAAACATTTATTAAAAGACTGAACGAATTTAAATAGATAATAGATGCATGTACCTAGTAGTAGTAGCAGAATTCCCTACGGCTGAACATTTGATTATCTCCAACAAACAGAAGAGAATATCATTAAATGTAGTTTTTAAGAAGTGTTTTGTACAAGAAACGAAGAAAAAGTATTTAATATGTAAAGAATTATTTTGCAAATTCTTGAAACATGTATTACGATATAAATATATCATCTGGTAAAGTTTATGGGCTTTCGTATCACTGAAAAATGATTCTTTTAAGTTCATCATCTCATCTAATACAAATAGGAAAAAAATGTCAATAAAACACAGTTTCTAAAGCGTGTATTGTAACGGATACGTCAAAAATCGACCTCGTAATACAAAGAAAGGGTGTTTCCATGTCTGCGGACACGCCATTCCCCCACACATGAGAACATTCTGTGGTGCCGTGCACTATTGGACACTAGCAAAGACAAGCTGACACATGTGATGTATTGTATTGGCAGTGACGTTATTAATTGTTAAAGTTCTATGTTTACTCGCATATAAGTTGCTGCAGTTGGTTAATTAATAAAGGTCATTAGAAAAACTGTGGTAGGGCTTGTTACAATTCCTTCTATTTCACTACCTGAACTACTTGAAAATTATCCGTTTCCGTTTCTGTACACGTGAAAACCCAGCTTAAGAAGCGTTTTGTCAAAATGGCATCTGGCTAAAGATTGTTCTTCTCTGCACATCTTAATTCTTTCCGGAGTCTTGGGGATACTGTACTATTGAGTGCTGCACCAACAGTCTCCACCTCTGGCGATCATGGACAAAGGCCTGTATTGTGGCAGAGTTTAAAGATGGTTAACCCAATACAAATCTGTCCATACTCACAATTAACTCATTGACGGTCAGAGCAAGTTGAGCTCCCACCACACGTGTGTTGGCTGTGGCCTGGTTGTAAGGGAGTTGATTCCCGGCTTGCCAGTCGACCACAATGACATTGTAATCTCCGTGTTTCAGAAATTCATTCTTCATGTCCTGGAATAAAATTAAAATAGCATTAAAAAGAGAATGATTACATTGTTTGTTTTTGTCTTTTGAGATGAAATGCTCACCTTAATCACGTTGCACCGTTCAACAGTTACATTGTTTTGTTTCGTTGTCTTGTGAGTTTTTAAACAAAAACCCACATCCACCCAAGTCATCATTTTCAACTTACTGTTGTTAGGGGAGCCTAGCCTAATTACAAAGCCAAATAAAGAAAGGCCGGCTCTATTCAGGCCGCTACCTAGAGGCCCGCATAGACAATACACCCCACCGTTACTCAATTCAGGCCGCTTGTGCCTCCAGGTAGCGGCCTGAATAGACACTCCCGTAAAGAAAATACTAAATTGTGTTCACTGTACAGATATAGCAATCTGTGTTTTACCACGCTTCCCTAACAATAAAAATCCCCAAAATTCCAACATGCCAACACCGAGCGGGACAAACAAAAACAACAACAACAAAAAAAGCTAAAATAGAAAGCTACCAGAATAGATGGTAGAAACAAAATCGTTCAATGACAGAGCAGGTTATGGGTATGAAAATGACATGGGGACAAGTTAAAATGTGAACACATCCTAGGCTCTGCGCAATTCTTATCAGTTCAAAATAGAACACGACATATACATGATTATACATTTCCCAGTACACATTCAGGACACACCTTAAAGTGTGTAGACTTTTTTTTTTTTTTTTAATTTCCATTTTCAGCTATTTTCTTTATTCTCTCTTTTTAATCCATTTTCAAATTGACGTAAGTCGTTATCTCGGCCCAAGGGCTACATCACTTTTTTTTTTTTTGTTGGTGACTATATACTTGTCCTCTATTACAAATAATAAAAAAACTGTCTTCAGCGTGTCTCGGTCGAAATAAAAATGCACCACGCCCAGATTGTTTGTTAAAAAAAAAACTGATTTTCATGGAAAGTGTCCTCTCTCATTCTAAAATGCATCTTTTTTAAATGTAAAGTTTAGGCACGCTTTCACTGCCGAGTTTATATTATTCTACTTTGCAGGGCCGAGCCGTTAGTGCATCTAAAAAAAATTGTTCCTCGATTTTATGATAGATTCGTGACTGTGACGGTGACAGAGCGCATACTTATCTAATCTTAGCAAGGACAGTGCTTGAGAGTTCTAGATAAAACACAAAATGGCTGTGGATTTGTGACTAAATTAGTAAATAAGACTAGCAAAGGTAAGTTTCATTCTGAACTGGACAAAACAACGAATTTAAAAGTTTTTTGGTAAGAACACGTCCCGTTACAGAGCCCTTTTGAGGGCTAAGAACGCAAGGAGGACAACAGAACCTGACTTTAGTTCTTGTTAGTTCTTTCTCCATTTTCTGAAAAAACGAGATCTTTTAGGGTGTAGAAGAGGTAGTATAACACTTGTTTAAGATGCGTTGTGGTAATAGTAGAAAACAGGATTTGGGGGGAAAACCCAGCTGATTGAATGTAGGTCAGCCATCAAATAGAGTTGTGAGTGGAGGAGGTCAGGCAAACAACTGGCCATGAGTAAAGCTCAGACTACTGATATCAAATGACTAGTACGAAATACAATATCTGTCTCACTTAAGAGCAAGGTTAAGGTTAAAGAATTTGAAAATTTTTGGTAAAAATTGGTGAAGCCTATTATTAATGCATTATCAAGCAGTTTCATAGTTCCGACTTAGACTCCTTATCATAATACTAAAACAGCAGAACGTTTAACGTCGAATTTTTCAGTTGTGCAAAAAGTGGAGTTAGAACAAACAAGAACGAATGACACGAAAAACAACACAATAAAACCCAACAATAAAAAAAAAATAGAAACAAGCAAAAGAGAGGTGCAAATGCCTTAGGCAGAGATCCTCTAAAAATAGAGACCTCGACACTTGCATCCCGGCAATGTAAATGGTAACACTGGGAATGTCATCTGACTGAACACAGGTTATGTTATGGCTGCCTTGTAATGCACTGAGTCCAATCTGTTTTGCCTCGGTTTTGTGGACTATAGAGTTGAAAGAGATCTCTCGCACCAGTGTGACAAATCTGACTCACTGGTTACTTGAACGGAATCAAGGTCAAGTCTGAGTCTGAGCTCCGGTTTGGAGAAAGCACGTCTACATGACCACAGCCGGCCAAATTGTGCTAGAAAGAAGCAAGACGATAGGCAGAAGGTATTGCAAAAGGAAGTATATCCGTACAACATGTTGTATGGACATGGACAGTGCATATCTGTACAACATGTTTACCTAAAAGCGCGACTGGTGAAGGTTTGCTGAAACAAAACTTGGTATGGTGTTCACGAATTTAAAGTGAGAACACATGGAATAGTCAGATGGACCTGGGGGTGTGAGGGTCTAGTCAGTTTGTATCAATGGGCGGTAGACAGATTGACTAATCAGGCGAAAAGGGGTTGGGGTAGCCATTGGTGATCGACGTACACTCAAGTATATTATTAGCGTAGATCACGCAATCTCCGAGCAGAAGTCGGATTATTTTGCTACTAAGCCGATTCATATTTTTAAAAACTATGCAAATTAACAAGATCATTAATATAGTATTCCGGTGTGTATTCTACGTCATCGAATTGTGTGCGTTGTACGGTTATGCACTATGCGCTTCCATTGCAAAGTGACAGGACAGATTGAAGGAGACCCTACCTGAAGCGCTCACGAACCACCCGCCAATCCCCGAGTCAAAACCTTCTCTAGACAGACTTGAGTCACTGCGCCATCAGCTATACATGTGCCTATGTTTCACAACTCAGAAGTTGAGGGTTGGGAGGTACGGGGCCGTGGTGGGAGCGGGATGAGGATTGTCTTTCTCCTACACTTTTCATTTCCACTCACACCTGACACAGGTCACCGAAGGGGTGGCAGAATGTCACTGTTCACTAAGACTGTTGGTAACTCAAAAATTCAAAACATTGACTTTTACAGTCATTTCTGGTTCACCAAAATGATGTTGGTTCTAAACCCCTGGGCCGAAAAATTAATAATCGTAAAGCATCCTTTCAAAAAGGCATTGTAACTAGATCAGTTGTGCTACTAAGACAAACAGTTTTTTGCTTCTCCTGAAAAGTCGTCAAAACCATTTACACTACAGTGTTAGGGAACGATGACGAATGGACTTCCATTCTACTGAAGCATCTTACTGTAAACCACAAAAGCAATTTATGCAAGTGGCTGTTGCTAGGGGTGCGTAGTACTGTACGTTATAAGCTATTGCTGAACGATGAACGTGTCTCAGCGTTTTCTCTATTGGGCTTTGTAGCAGATTTTAGACTAAACTCCCCTAACGTCATTCTTAATAGAAAGTGTATATTTAGGCCGAATACGGCCTATATAACCCGGTGCTGTGCTATTTGGGCCGAAGGTATTTTAGGCAAGGGAGTGTCAATTGCCACAGCGGAGTACGATGTCCATTGTCGATTCAAATGTGCAGTGGAATGGTCAGATGGACCGGGGGTGTGAGGGTCTAGTCAGTTTGTATCAATGGGCGGTAGTCAGATTGACTGATCAGGCAAAAAGGGGCGGGGGTAGCCATTGGCGATCGACGTACCGTCAATGGCCACCGCAAAATGCGGTGGTAATTGACGCTACCTATAGGCAATATTATACGGACATAAATTCTGTGTTTAAAAAAACAAAACACGACAGAACAGTGCAAACTGTAAAGATGCACTACAGGCCCAAATAACCCGCAAGCAGGGTTTTGAGCTATTTAGGCCTTATTCGGCCCAAATATACATAGCCTTTTTACTACATGATTCGATCACTTACAAATAACCAATCAGAGACAAACGGACTGTCAAGGAAACCGTGGACAATGATCTTGGTCGGTCTGGAGGCCTTGAAACGCGTCCAGGCAGTTGGGATATCTTCCGGACGCCTGGGGTCCAAATATTGATATGTTGCCTTGTGTTCAGTGCTAAACAGGTAAAACTTGATCCTGTGTGAAACAGAAAAACCATCCAAAAAGTTACATTTCAAGTCTTTACATCAAAGATTTGTCTATCCAGTTCATAAAATCTTTCATGTCCTTTCACAGCGTGATGAGAAAGTTACAACAATGAAGAAAACAAGGCATAACTTCAGCTGTTCTACTAATGCAGTAAAGTTTGAAATATTATTGAATTAGCTCAACAAAAATGTGCCTAAATTTTTTGTTGTTTTTATTTTTCGTTTTTTTCTCCCAGCCTTGGAAAGCATTGCTGAGACGAACGTTATAAATGAAAGAACAGACGGATGGATTATAGATGGATCGATGGAATATTGTACCACACCCGTAATGCTGTGTTATGAATTAACCTACATGTACTTAACAGAATAACTGCTATTCAAATTGTGGAACTTAAATTTAAGATCCGCAGGTGGATATAGATGGATGGATAAGATTGATGGATAAACATTATCAAGAAGCAAAGACAGTGACAATTAATTTGCAGTAGTAAATACGACTCACTTGTTCTGGTCGGGCGATTCCGGTACTACTGACACTGGTCTGCCGGGGCTAGTGAAGGGCGGATCGGTTGAAAAGCATCCCAGTTTTGTAAAGCACACAGTTTCTCCTGGACACATTATATTTATCATAACAATAAAACACAATTGTAATATCATGTAAAAAATATAATACGATGTTTTTACCTCAGTTGACTTGTATGTATTGTGCTCTTGTTCGACGTTTTTCTGATTTAGTTTGAAAAGTCAACAAAGAAGGTAAATAATGATAAATAATTCTTGTTTATTATACCAGCTGTAGAAAATGGGTGAATGGATGCATGAATGGATGGATGGATGAAATCATGCTGGCTGGATGGATGGATAGATGGATGAATGAATGGATGGATGGGTGGATGCATAAGTGGATCGATAGGTGAATAAAAGGCAGACAGGATAGATGATTCTCAGGCTGGGTGAGTAGATGGAGGTTTGAATTACCGAATGACCACTTAAACAGTAGGGTTCAGCATTGACGGAAAAAAAACAACAACCTACCAAACCTCTAATTATACGTACTCTTTACATGCTGAACCTCCTTTGGCTCAGCCATATTCAGTGACTTCATCTCTACAGCCCCTAACATCAACACAAACATAATCCAGCCTTCCATGGTGATTTTAGCTTGTCGGTGGTCTTCCAAATCCCCAAATATTCCCAAACACAGCAAGATGCTCTCCCTGACCCAGTTCCGACACAAAGACCAAGTTAAAAGGCAGAACACCGTCTTTTATCATAAGATGCCCTCAAATTTTTGTTTAAAAAAGGGAAAAGTAGATCAAATTAGTAGACCATTGTTCTTATGAATGAGTTATTTTCGTTTCTGTGCGACCGATCTTAATACAATGCAAGGAACTGTAACTCCATGTCAAAACGGAATTAGTCATGGTTCTCCCTTATTCTACAGCCGTGGGTCATGTAGACCCAGAGAGGTGGTTTTCTTATGTAACCAGGCTACCACGTTGGCCTGATTATTTTTTAAATTTGGTGTATTCTCCCAAATGGAATTAGTAAAAAAGGTCATTGATCAGGTCATTTGCTATCAAACGCCAAAAGGCAGCTGACCACTGTTTTTGGTTTACGCGCATACTGTTAATGTTATCATGGGTCTCATCTGACCCAGACGCCAATTATAATTTTATAAAGTTTTAAACAAGGTAAAATGCCATTCAGAATGAAAGGAACACTCATGGCTGCAAAGGTTTTGCTGTCTTGGTTATTTTAACTGGACTAACTAGCATCTCTCTTCAACGTGGCCGTATTTTTGCCCAGTTCAGGAATTACACAGCACTACTCAGTCCGTGTCAACAGATGTGCGTCAATAGCTGTAAATGGGACCTCTACAGCTTTGCAAGTTTTACATTTTGATAAGCTACTTTCTCATCATGTGCGAATCAAATCATTGTGGACCACTTTGCATGGCCAGGTGACGTACAGAACAATGCAACCATTTTCTGTGAGACTGATTTTGCTGAGGTGTCACTAAGGCCTAATGGTCAAGACAGGCAGAGGGTTGCAACAGCCTTTAGTACAATATTATTAGTTACACACGTACACACACACACACACACACACACACACACCCACACACACACGCGCGCGCGCGCACAAAGCAAATTCGTATATTTTGCAAAGCTCTGCAAAGCGGTAACCTATACCAACAACGACAACAAAAGTGATCACCCTGTGTGGACTTTGACTATCTTTGTGAAGCTTACCGACGGACAGACACACAGAGACGGACAAACAAACAGAGACCTACAAACAGACAAAGGCATACAGACAGACAGAGACATAGAGACAGACATACGGGCGAGCATGCAGGCAGGTAGGTAGGTAGTACTTAACTAGTAAATATATTACAAAAAATAAACACTTGAAAAATGAGAATAGGGAAAGAAACGCCAGATAAGGAAGAAAAAAGTACAGAAGGAGACAATATTACATTATTATTCTCGAGAAAAGCGTTCCTTGTCTGCCAGTTTGTGTATGATGTATGTGGGGTCAAAGTGCCTAAGGGTAGCCACACAGAGGCCACCGAGCCACTAGGCGCTTTAGGTGAGAAGAATTGCACTACATAAACGGACCGAATCTAGGTGGGCTCTGTGTGCAGTTGTTGAAATTATACAGTGCAATTCTTCTCACCTAAAGCGCCTAGTGGCTCGGTGACCGAATTCGGTGGCCTTTGTGTGGCTACCCTTAGTTTGGAAGGTAAAAATGCAGTAGGGATAGGGACTTCCTCCACTATAGTGGAGGGGGGATGGGGGCTTCCTCCACTATATGAACAAAGTGCATGGTGGGGAGGAAGGAGGGGGGTTTCTAGGGAGCATATCCCTATGTTCAGTTGTTTTTTTTTTATTATGGTAATATAATAAATTGCAAATAAGTAGACAGAAGAATGGGAGGAGGAAAGAGGCAGAAAAATTCAATAGAAATACAATGAACTGGATGGAAAGAGACATGACATCCAATTTCTCTAATATTAGTAATATCTACTGATATTGAATAGAACAGTTGAAGCCAAACTTTAACAACTGGCATGATTGTAAAACAAAAGGTACAGCGTTTCTTATGAACCTAATTCATCTCAGGTTGTTATTAATATTATTGCTGTCGTTGTCGTTGTTGTTATTGCTGTGGCAGTAGTAGTAGTAGATGTTGCTGTCGTTGTTGTTGGCCTTGTTGTTGTTGTAGTAATAGTTATTGTTGTGGTAGCTGTTGTGGTAGTAGTTGTTACAGTAATAGTAGTTGCGGTAATACTAATAGTAGTTGTTGTGGTGGTAGCCGTAGTAGCAGTAGTAGTAACGGTTGTAGTGATAGTGGTATTAATAGTAGCAGTAGCTGTTGATGTTGTCCATGTTGTTATTGTCTAGAAAATGTTGCACAAACGGAAACCTACTGTGTAAACATCTCACATACGTTTAGCCAGTCTGTACTGTGAGATGAGAGTGTGTTACCTCCCACAGATTCAGTGCTTCCGTCCGGAGTAAGACAGGACTGGTAACTCCTGCTGCGACAAGCGAGTTTCTGGAGATCAGTCAAAATTAGGCCCAAAACACGCACATTTCAAAGGACGGAACTGATTGTTCTTTTCTGATGGGGATTCATTGCTTCATTGACGGACATCAAGGGACATTATCATGAAAATACGTATTGTTGTTGTTGCCTTTAGAAATTATTGGCCCTAGTAAGTTAGAAAACGATCTCCTCGATCACTTTATTTTTCTTTGGTCTTTCTTTCCTTCTCTCATTTTTCAGATATTCATTATTCTACTCCCCTACCTACCTCGCCTACCTACCACCCTATCTGC
This sequence comes from Onchidella celtica, assembly GCA_963931925.1. Lineage (NCBI taxonomy): Eukaryota > Metazoa > Mollusca > Gastropoda > Systellommatophora > Onchidiidae > Onchidella > Onchidella celtica. Next base: position 61,662,798 of record OZ007571.1, read on the forward strand.
TTACATACCCTTCTACCTACCTATTTGCCTGCCTGTCTGCTCATCTATCTATCTATCTATCTATCTATCTATCTATCTATCTATCTATCTATCTATCTATCTATCCATCTATCTATCTGTCTATTTATCTGTCTGTCTGTCTGACAGTCTATCTATCTATCTATCTATCTATCTATCTATCTATCTATCTATCTATCTATCTATCTATCTATCTATCTGTCTATCTATCTATCTGTCTATCTATCTATCTATCTATCTATCTATCTATCTATCTATCTGTCTGTCTGTCTGTCTGCCTATCTATCTATCTATCTATCTATCTATCTATCTATCTATCTATCTATCTATCTATCTATCCATCCATCCATCCATCTATCTATCTATCTATCTATCTATCTATCTATCTATCTATCTATCTATCTATCTATCTATCTATCTATCTATCTATCTATCTCTATCTATCATCTATCTATCTATCTATCTATCTATCTATCTATCTATCTATCTATCTATCTATCTATCTATCTATCTATCTATCTATCTATCTATCTATCTATCTATCTATCAGTCTGTCTATTTGTCTGTCTGTCTGTCACTATAATATCTATGTACCTATCTATGTGCATAGAACTATCACCATATCTATTTATCTATACTCTAGATGGATAGATAGACAAACACACAGACAGATAAATCGATAGATAAATAGGCAGATAGACAGGCAGACAGATTGATAGATAGATCGATCGATAGATAGGTATCTAGATAGATAGATAGACTGTCAGGCAGACAGACAGATAAGTAGATAAATATCTAGATGGATAGACAGATAGATAGATAGATAGATAGATAGATAGATAGATAGATAGATAGATAGATAGATAGATAGATAGATAGATAGATAGATAGATAGATAGATAGATAGATAGATAGATAGATAGATAGATAGATAGATAGATGATAGATAGAGATAGATAGATAGATAGATAGATAGATAGATAGATAGATAGATAGATAGATAGATAGATAGATAGATAGATAGATAGATAGATAGATAGATAGATAGATAGATAGATAGATAGATAGCAGACAGGCAATCTTGCAATTGGATAGACCGGTAGGTGGACAGATTGGTAAATACGCACATGCAGAAATGAACATCTGGAAAATGGAAAGAAGGAATGAGAGAGATCAAAAAAAAATTTTTTTTAAGAGGCAATTTTATCACTAGTAAGGACAATTAATTCTGATGGCTACAGGTGTAACGTATTTTCATGATAATATCCCCTGATATCCGTCAAGAACACAATAAATTCCCATCAGAAAAAGAATATTCAGTTCCGTCCCTTAAAATGTGCGTGTTTTGCACCTAATTTTGACGTATCGCCAGAAATTGGCTTGTCCCAACACGAGTTACTTCTCCTGTATTGCTACTGACTGAAGCGTTTGCTCCATAGAACGTAACACGCCTTATAGACAGGCTAACTTAACTAAACTTGTGCCAGAAGTTAGTTAATAGGAACCCGTGTAACATTTTTAACACACAGCATTTTCTCTAACAAAACAACAACAACAAAACTATGTCTAGCTGTCTATCTCTGTAACTGGAACGTGGCAGTCTTATTTTATGTGATTTGGGGTGGATACGGTCATCTCCACAACACATTTATGGACATTTTGCGAAGGCATTAAAATTTTACCAAATGTCTTAAGAATCCATTCTACAGCACTGTATAATGATTCCTACTTTCATGTTACATATCTCAGACTTAAATGTCACAGAAGTAATAGCAATTCAAACCTTAGGAATTTTTTTTTGGGGGGGGGGGGCAGATAGGGGGTACTGGGAGGAGACGGGTGGGTGGATCTTTTCCTGCAATAGAGAAGTAAACAACTGAAACAGGAAAAAAAATTATCAGCAGCAACAACAACAACAACATCAAGAACGAAAACAGCAGCAACAATTGTGTGCACTCGGTTCGATCGGTAAGATAGCTCCAAGTATTCCTTCGTCATCTTAGTTGCAGGTTTTGCATTATTTTATCCAGTATTGCCTTTGATCTTTGATTCGCCTGTTCCTCTCCCCCCCCCCCCCCCCTTCCCCGGCACTCCTTTTTTTTTTTTCAGTATTATAATCTTTTAAGCTAGCCAGTGCCGTTTCTAATAATAGAGATGAGGGTCTCCTGTTACCTACGACAGACTCAGCGCACACGTCAGAGGCCAAACAGGAGAAATAACTCGTACCGGGACAAGTTAATTTCTGGAGATCAGTCAAAATTAAGTTCAAAACACGCACATTTCAAAGGACGGAACTGTTTTTCCTTTTGTGATGGGGATTCCTTGTAGCTTTGACGGAAATCAAGGGACATTATCATGAAAATACCTGGTCTTTTGTTGTTGTTATCGTTCCTGGTAAGTTATGAAACGTCCTTTCCTTTCACTTTTCTCTTTTGGTCTTTCTTTTGTCCTCCCATTTATCCGGTGCTCATTCATCTATCTATCTATCTATCTGTCTATCTATCTATCTATCTATCTATCTATCTATCTATCTATCTATCTATCTATCTATCTATCTATCTATCTATCTATCTATCTATCTATCTGTCTATCTATCTATCTACCTACCCATCTATCTATCTATCTATCTGTCTATCTATCTATCTATCTATCTATCTATCTATCTATCTATCTATCTATCTATCTATCTACCTACCCATCTAT
>OZ007571.1:61670518-61705388 GCA_963931925.1 Onchidella celtica
ACACAAATTTTATGTCAGATTTTCCATATAATTATTTTTATTTTCGTGTTCCCTGTACTGTCTCAGTCGTGCAGGTCACAGAATTAATGGTAAATCAAACATACGGAAGAAAGACTTGGGGGGGGGGGGGGGGGGAGGTATAGTGTATTGGTGGGGGAGGGGAGGGGGTCGGTTCTTTTTCCTAAAATGCAGAAATAAAATAATTAAACATGAAAACAATGACAGCAACTTCAAGAAAAGCAGCAATAGTATCAATAGGAATGTGCGATAGCTTTAGATTGATTAGATACCTCCAGTTCATGTATTTATTTATTTGTTTTAGTCATCTCAATTGTCAGTTTTGCACTACTGTATTCAATACCCACGTTGATTCGTCTCCAACCCTCTCTGTAGCTTGTCTTTTTCAGCATTTCCGATGGTTTTCTGATGATCATCCATTCTGTCCGGCTGTCCAGCATTTTTTACCTCGGTCTTCCCCTGCCTGTTCTTCCATCAAGCCTTCCTGTTGTCACCAAATTCTCCAGTTGATTTTTTCTCATGATGTGTCCAATGAATTCTGCTTGCCGTTTGCATATCTTTGTCATTAATTGTCTAGTGTGTTGTGCTTCTCTCATGACTTCTTCATTTGTTTTCCTCGCTGTCCATGGTACTCTTAACATTCTACTTAGGAACCACATCGATCTCCACTGCCTCTAATGATCTCTTCATACGATCGTCAATTGTCCATGCTTCACAGCCGAATAAAGAAGTTGAAAAGGAGGGGGGGGGGGGGGAGAAGACGGAATAAGTAGGGTCAAACATCTCCACATTCCTTCAGTCTTCTCAGCCCTTTCGTCAGAAGCAAGTCAGGACAGGTAACTCATGCTGGGACAAGCTAATTTCTGGTGAGCAGTGAAAATTAGGTCCAGAACACGCACATTTTAAGGTACGGAACTGATTGTTCTTATTCTGACGGGGCTTTTCCTGCATCTTAGACGGGCGTCAAGGGACATTATCATGAAAATACGTTGTTTCGTGTTGACTTCAGAATTTATCGTCCTTACTGACTTAGAATTTCGTCACATTGTTTATTCTTTTTTTTTCTCTCTTTTGATCTTTCTGTTATTCTTTCAATTTATCAGTTGTTCATTTCTATCACCCTACCTACCTAATTACGTATCCACCTACCTTCCTACCTACCTACCGACCGACCTACCTACCTACCTACCTACCTACCTACCTATCCACCTACCTTCCTTCCTACCTACCTACCTATCCACCTACCTTCCTTCCTACCTACCTACCTATCCACCTACCTTCCTTCCTACCTACCTACCTACCTATTTACCTACCTACCTACTTACCTATTCACCTACATACTTACCTGCCTACCCACCTACCTATCCACCTACTTTCCTTCCTACCTACCTATTTACCTACCTACCTACCTGACTACCTACCTATTTATCTACCTACCTACTGTCAGGGGCTGCCAATTAAGTTTTCCCTCCAGATGTAAACCCACTTTAAGATGTTAAGAATGGTGTGTTATATTTGTTAATTTTGATGCATGGGTTTATGTGTTCGACTGCATTTTTATAATTTGAGAGGTATTAAATATAAATCTAAATTCCACTCACACACCAGATACTAAATAACAAATAGATTAACTGGCAGACCTGCAGGGTTTAATTACCACTCTAACTACAATAACAAATATGAGTCAGAAACAATGTCACAATAATTCATATTAAATTCATAACATATTCAGATTCAAAGCTATTATGTTCTAAACGTTGATTTACTTCTAATATAATTATTATAATTCCAAATCCTTGTAAGTCCTCCACTGAAACACTAAACCATAATTTCTTCTAATACTAACACTGTCTAAAACTCTAATATAATACTCCACTAATCATTTCATATTTATGGCTTGCCTAGCTCACTATGGAGACACCACATAGGCATGATAAATGTTCAGAATTAACAACAAAACCTAGATCTAGTCTCCAGATCTATAGGTAGAGTAGTGTATCTCACACTTTGCTACATCTACAATAAAATTTCATATAACATCGATATGTAACTAGATCTATGATGGACTGGCAAATCCCAGTCTCATCATGAACAGTTTTAGGTTTCAAACATCCATTCCTGGTGATATCATCTCGTTCTCCATTACAGGATAAGTTTACGTTGACTACACTCGTCTTCTAGGTCTAGTCTCGACGAAGCGTGTCCCTGATGTTTTCACAACTCACCATTGCCCTGGCGCTAGGCCAGGTTAGGAATAGAACAGCGTTTTCAATTGCTCAGATTGCCATAGCTGTCAACGAGCGACGCTAGGCATAACAAATTATTCATATCTACAAAACTCTCTCGTCAGGCCAGAGATAACGCCGACCACCAGCACAGAGGACGATCTGCATGGAAGTGAAGAAGAAGTACCACCGCAGGCGCCAGCATGGCGTTGCGATCTCTACGCCAACCCTCATTGGTTAGCTCTTCAACCCTCAATGACGTCAGCAAAAATATAATCCCCTCTTCAAATTAAAACTGGGGCGCTAATCTTCCCTCTAAACCTTAACGGCTTTTATTTAACTCTTTACTAGCTACCAACATACATGTTTACTTTTACTTTTCTTATAATTATCCATATACGAAGATTTCTGTTCCTGTTGCAAACTTCCTCTATTCTAATTTCCCGTCTATTCTAATTTGTTACAAGTTACAAGTTGACATCGCAGACGACAATGTTTTAAGGCCACTCCAACAGATATCTTGGTTTTTCACTATAGTTACATTCACTCTTACGCCAACGTATTTAATCTTGACACCTACCTACCTATTTACCTACCTACCTACCTACCTATTTATCTACCTGCCTACCTAACTAGCTATCTACCTACCTACCTACCTATTTACATACCTACCTACCTACCTTCCTTCCTACCTACCTACCTACCTACCTACCTATTGACCTACCTACCTACCAACCTATGTACCTACCTACCTACTTATTTACCTACCTACCTACCTATTTACCTACGTACCTACCTACCTACCTACCTATTTACCTACCTACCTATTTACCTACCTATTTACCTACCTGCCTATCTAACTAGCTATCTACCTACCTACCTACCTACTTATCCACCTACATTCCTTTCTACCTACCTAACTACCTATCCACCTACCTTCCTTCCTACCTACTTACCTACCTATTTACCTACCTACCTACCTATTTACCTACCTACCTATCCACCTACTTTCCTTCCTACCTACCTACCTACCCATTTACCTACCTACCTACCTACCTATTTACCTACCTACATACCTACCTATTTACCTAACTACCTACCTATTTACCTACCTACCTACCTATTTACCTACCTACCTACCTATTTACCCACCTGCCTACCTAACTAGCTATCCACCTACCTACCTACCTACCTACCTATTTACCTACCTACCTACCTACCTACCTACCTATTTACCTACCTACCTAACTAGCTATCTACCTGTGTGCCTGCCTGCCTTCGTGTGTTCCAACCCGCTTATCTATCTATCTATCTGTCTGTCTGTCGGTCTGTCAGTCTGTCTGCCAGTCTGTCTCTCTATCTTTGTATCTGTCTATCTGATTCTCTGTCTGTCTATCTATCTATATATTTGTCTATATTTGTCTATCTATCTGGAAAATAGGAATAAGCAAGGAAAGAATAAATATTAAAAAACAAGTCTAGAAAGAGACAACTCTATAACCTACCAGGGGTAATTAATTCTAAAGCCAGCATATTAAAAGTATTTTCATGATAATCTCCCCTGATACCCGCCAATACTACATTGAATCCTCATCAGAAAATAACAATTAGCTCCGTCCCTTAAAATGTGCGTGTTTTGCACCTAATTTTGACTGATCCCTAGAAATCGGCTTGTCCCAGTACGAGTTATTTCTCATGTCTTGCAACTGAAGGAAGCGCTGAGTCTATTAAACGTAACAGATCTTATAAAACAGGCGGGTTGAATTTGTGTCACACGCCTGTAGGTACAGACATGTGTAATGTTGTCTGTACACGACGGTTTCTCCAGAAAAGCTTACCTTATCTGTCTTATGTGTATCTCTCTTTGATTTTTTTTTTCATCTTCCTTTGTGTATTTTTATATGGGGGGAAAAAAAGGGGGGAGGGGTGGGTACTAGATCTACCATACATTTGCAAATAATACTGTGAAGGCGCCGTCCATGTAGTGCGTACTGAGGGGGGAATGAAGGTTTGTACCCAGCGTATGAAAGGCTAACTTTGGGGAGGTTGGAGGCAGGGGGTAGTAGGGGGTGGGGTGGGGTGGGGGGGGGGGGGTGAGGAGTCTGAAATTCCTAAAGTCGAGCATTTGTCTCTAAGGATGGCCCAACCGGAATTTTGTCATCATCATCATCATCATCATCATTGCCTGTGAAATAAAGCGAGCATGATAAAAGATATTGAATTGTTTTTATTCTTTACATTAATGGGATAAATCAAATTTGCCAATTTTTTTTTAGAAATGTATTTCTATAGGAAGAAGTGTTAGAGAGTGAGACAGAGAAAGAGAAAGAGGGAGAGACAGAGAAAGAGGAAGAGAGAGAGAGAAAGAGAGCAAAAGAAAGAAAGAGACGCAACAAAAAACGCCGAACGACGCTGCACTGTGGCGACCAAATGTCTGCTCCAGTTGTAACTGGGCTGCAATGGCACTAAGTCAAATTTCCCAAAAGGGATCAAATACAAAACGCAAATACAAAAATAACAGTTTCAACCTAGGCCACAACAGAATAATAAAATATAATCTGGCCAAAGACCCTTGCTGCCTGTATCATCCGCTGTGCATGACCAGACCTGACTCCGAACTATCGTCTTTCAATTAGCCCTGTCACCGCAGAGCCCCAACGAAATGCGATCCAGATCTCTCTGGACAAAGATTCACAATGCTCAAGGGAGTCGAAACTCAACACTCCGGAAACCTCAAACTTCGATGCCATCTGATTCTGACCTTTCAGATAGAGACGTTGATTTTGTTACATTGGAGCACAGGTCTTCAAACCAAGGGTTGCGACCCCCCATTAGAATACCAACGATATTATCACGTGTATGTGGGTTTTTTTGTTGTTGCTGTTGTGGTGGACAGGGAGAAAAGAATAAAACAGTGAAAACCTCTTAGGTGGGTTGGGTTTTTCGTACGGATATTTATAGTCTCATTAAATTTTGATATTCCATAGCTTTTTTGTGATGTATGTACATAATTATGTATGTGTTTCTCTCTCTCTCCGTGTGTGTTTTGTGTGTATGTGTACGTGTGACCGAGAAAGTGAGAAAGAGAGAGAGAGAGAGAGAGAGAGAGAAACAGAGAGAGAAGAGAAGGCAGAAGGACAGAGGGTCAGAGAAGAAACAGAGACAAACAAAAAGTCGAGAGAGAAGAGAAAGTAGAGAGAAAGAGAATAGCCAGTGAGAGAGAAGGCGGGGAGAGAGAGAGAGAAGAGAAAGACAGCCAGACAGAGGGTCAGAGACGGGAGAGAGAGAGAGTGAGAGAGAGAGAGAGAGAGAGAGAGAGAGAGAGAGAGAGAGAGAGAGAGAGAGAGAGAGAGAGAGAGTCACATGACTTTTGTTTTGGTGGAAATGGAGTGGTATGGTCGACAGGGCTTGATCAAAGTTACCCCTGCTGTTTCATTTCACCCGGCACACTGGTGTAATCTGTGACAGCAATAAGCCTTGAGAAAACAATTTGATTCTGTCATTATTATAGAATTATCAATCCAGCATCCACAGAGTCTTCACCTATAGGGCTAGGAATAGACAGCAGGGGCTTTATAGAGAACGGTATAGAAGATCGTTCTTGCCATCAGTCTGCTTATCGCCTCAATAATGCCTGCACTCTTGCTATTTCTGTAAGAAATACAGATCCCATGTCATGTTACTTCATGTGTTGTGTCTGTAGTGAGTTAGGATATTGAAGGGTATTTATTTGCCATATTGTTGTATATGACATTTTGAGGATTTTGAGGTTTTGGCATGAAAACGATTCTCTTACTCCTAATTCCATTATGTTTATAAAGTATATAAAGATCATTCCCATTGGTTAAAATTTTTTCGAGATACGGTATGTTTTTGTGAGGTAATGTTGTTCTTTGATTCAACTCTTCAGAGTTTCGATCCTCATTTTCTAGAAAACACAAAAATACACATACAACAATATGGAAAGTACCCTAAGATAAATCATACTATAATGGAGCTAAAGGTGAAAGTTCTGCCCTCAAAGGCCCTTTTTGGGAGGGCTCCAAAACTCTGGAAGCATTCTTATCGCCTATAACTCGACTTATTGTGATGTAAGGGGATAATATAAAAATGCTGTAAACTCTGGGTAATTTGTTCATTTTGCATAATTCACACGTAAAATTCGTAACAAACACTTCCGTCTCCACGCTTTTAGAACAAGGACATGCTATCATGATCTATTTTTAGTACTGTGGCGCAGTTTCTTCATATAAGGATGCGTAAAATACGTGTTCCATGTACGTGCTCTTAAAAAATGCTCTGTGAAAATGAATTTCTCTCATGGGATAATGAAATGATTCTTATCTTATTTTGTTGGAAACGGGGGCGAGGAGAAATGTGTGGCTGAAAATCAAAAGGTAGAAAGTAGCAATTTGACCAGCTTTTTCATTTGTGGCCCTTCAGAGAGTCAGTATGGAATGTTACGTTTCGGGCTCAAAATATGACCCATCTGGTCAAATTGGGTAATGAAGTCACATTTTGCCACAGGGGGGTATTATCTAACTTATTCAGGGATTTGTTCAAGAAAAATAATTTGTACACACACAGAAGAGAGATCGGTACTGAAAAATCATATTGACATAAACCTCAGTGTCGACGGGGACCACCCTTGTTCTGATATTCTATCTTGAGCCCCCAAGAGGACTGTGGTAGCACTGAAAAGAGCTTTTCTGGAGGCTGATGCCAAAGAAATGGCGAGTTTAGAGAGGTTTTAACATTGGGTTTTGCTGGAGAAGGAGTGTGAGATGGTTGTTTGTTATTTTATGTTTGGTAAGCCAGAATTTGTCATACATGGTGATGTCTAACTCATCTGGGCCTTTGTTCAACAGAAATAACTTGTACACACACCAAAGAACTGGTATTGGCACTGAAAAATCATATTCAGCATAAGCCTTAGTTTCTTATGAAATCACACTTGTTCTGGTCTTTTTCCGCACTGAGCCCTCAATAGGACTTTTGTAGCTCTGAAAAGAGCTTTTTTGGGCTGATGCCAAAGAAATGGCAAGTTCAGATAGTTTATAATATTGTGTTTTGTACGACAAGGAGTGCGAGATTTTTTTGTTTGCTATTTTACTTTTGTTAAACCAGCATTTGTCATACAGGGTCATAATTATCTAACGTATCAAGGCCTTTAATTCAACAAAAATAACTTGTACACACACATAGAAGTGACACCGGTACTGAAAAATCATATTATTCAGCACAAGCCTAAGTGTCGCCCGAATTTACTCTTGTTCTGATCTTAACTTTGAGCCCTCAGAAGGACTATTTTAACCCTTAAAAGAGCTTTTTGTTTTGGCTGATGCCAGTGAAATGGCAAGTTCAGCTGAAAGGTCAGAGGGATTTTAACATTGGAATTTGTTGGTGAGTGGAGGTGTATGGAGTGGGTGTCTGTTATTTCATGTTGGTTAAACCAGCATGTGGAGGAATAACTTAAAGACCACAACTGATCAGTGTCGTCACGGTGATGTACATAATTATGACGTCTCAGCCAGCGATACTATGACAATCCGACGCATAGGATCCACGTCCAGTCTGCACATAAGAATTTCATCGTTCCTACGTAGATACGCTGGTTATGACATCGTGCTGACATCTGCTGGCTGAAGGAAATCTGTTCCTATGGTAATCCTACCAACATTACGGTAATCCTACCAGCCTTTAGGTAAGCCTGCCAACCCTACGAAAATCCTGTGCAAATTTACGTCGCATTGGTGTAGGGATACTGGCTGGGGTGATAGGCTACTAGTGTTAATGAAATACTGTTACCAATTGGCACTACAAGGACACTCACATTGCAATATGATATATCTAAATAATTGACAAAAGCACCGGTGGTTTTAATGACAGATCTTTAATTATAAAATAGATTTTTGTGATTTTTGAAAATGATAATTAGATTTGCCACATTTTTGTCTGAAATTTGTTTTTCTGTCTCCATGATTCTTCTCTCTTTCTTTCTCTCTCTCCCTCTCTCTCTCTCTCTTCTCTTTCTTTCTTTCTCTCTCTCGCTCTCTGTCTTTCCCTCTCTCTCTCTGTCTTTCTCTTTTTTTCTCTCTCTCTCTCTCGCAGCTTCCTCCTCCTCCCTCTCTCTCTAACTCCTCTTTCTGTGACTCTATCATTCTCTCCAAATCATTCATTCAATGCATACTCATTATCTAATATTCACGCAGAGAACATAATGACAGGCATAGGATAGGCCTACCATCGATCTCTGCTTCCTGTCTATGCTTGCTTGATATATCCATCAGTCTGTCTGTCTATTTTTCCTGTGTCTTGCTACCTCCTCACTACTAAATCTTTCGTTACCCTCATTCCCCTGTATGTCCGTCTTTTACCTTTCTCTCATTCACTGATTTCTCCTTTTCTTCTCCTTCCTTCATTCTATCTATCTATCTATCTATCTATCTATCTATCTATCTATCTATCTATCTATCTATCTATCTATCTATCTATCTATCTATCTATCTATCTATCTATCTATCTATCTATCTATCTATCTATCTATCTATCTATCTATCCTAGACCTATCTTTCTATATCTAGCTCTCAGTCTGTCTCTGTCTGTCTGTCTGTCTATCTATCTATCTATGTGTCTATGTATGTGTCTATGTATGTGTCTATGTATGTGTCTATCTATGTATCTATCTATCTATCTATCTATGTATCTATGTGTGTATGTGTGTGTGTGTGTGTGTGTGTGTGCGCGCGCGTGTGTGTGTGTGTGTGTGTGTGTCTGTCTGTCTGTCTGTCTGTCTGTCTGTCTGTCTGTCTGTCTGTCTGTCTGTCTGTCTGTCTGTCTGTCTGTCTGTCTGTCTGTCTGTCTGTCTATCTATCTATCTATCTAATCTATCCATTTGTCTGATGTCTGTCAGCTGTCTGTCTGTCTGTCTATCTCCCTATCTATCTTTCTGTCGATCTATGGCTTTTTGTCCGTCTCTCTCTTTCTTTCTCTCTCTCACCCAGCTTTTCAATACAGAAACATGAACAAATAAACCAGATAAAAATATTCAAAATAAAACATGAACAAATTGCATGGTATGCACGGGAGTAATCACGATGCAAGACAATGTGTTCATTGCAGCTGCTGCACTGTCGGTGCCACACACTAAACATAGGGAATAAAGCATAAGAAAACAACTCAACTCTTTAAGATACCAGATCACCTTCCACTTAACCCATCCTCTCTTTGTAAACAAAGATTCAAGCTAGGAGAGTCAGTTTTTGTCTCATAATCTCCTCTGTACACTGGTAAAGCCAGACACATTTGAAGACCACATGGGGCCAACAAAGCTGGTCACATAAAATTGTGAAGCCCAGAAAATCGATTTCTAAAGTTGGAAAAATCCAGTTTCCCTCTTGCAGCCGGAAGTTGTGATTTCTAATAGTTTGTCATTACATCTCTGTTTCTGCTTTTCAGACTTTAGTTTAGTAGACACGAGGGCGAGGAACCAAGCTTGTAGATTCGGGGCAATAGGGGTGAAAATCATTTCCTGTTGAATATAATTGTTTTACCCCTGCGGTCTTCACTTGAGTCCACAGAATTTCGGGACGAACCATTCCTTCTCTCACTATTATGTCCACAAATTGCTGTTCAACTATGAAGGGGTGTAGTGCACACTGTTCCACTGTTGACATCGATGATACGTGCGCAAATCCACGGACCGAAATGGCGAGTTGATTTGTCTCGGTATCCTGTGTCTGGACGTCACTCTCACGGGCCGTGCGGTTCATTCGCCAAAATATTGGGTTGTGTCCTTTTTTCCCGTCTGGCAGTCACATCTCCCACACATGTAATAAACTGTTCTCAATAACATAACTTCATGTATCTCCAGAAGCAGGCATATCGCACAGCCTGAAGTTTTAGATTACAAAAAAAGTGGCATAATGACGTATTTCTGTGTAGTAAAGTCTCTTTAACCTTTTAGAGTCCAACGTGCCAAATCGCTACCTTAGAATGACAAAATTCTTCCTATCAGCTTTTGAGAAATTGATGATTGAAGTTTCATGTACTCATAGCTCTCAGAGATACGACTTTTTTTCTCTTTTCAGTAATACTTACAAATTACACATCGAATCTGCTTGATATTTTGACGCACAATGATGGAGATGGCCTGTAGAAGTGGTATGTAGTGTGTAGCTCAGTTCAAATAAATGGTGGAGTTAGAACCTTGCCGTTTTGAGGGAGCGAAATACAAAACAGTATCTGAGCACAGAAATGTGACATTTTAGAAAAGAATGAAATCATCTTACGGGGCCACACACTTTACTTGACTGTGTCAACGGGATTTTCTATGCCAATATAGGAAAAGGAAGGAGCAGTGTGGTATTGAAATCACAGTTTAAATGTATTCCAAACATTATTACAGAATATTTTTTTTACTACTCGTAGAGTCTAGAGGGTTAGCGGCACAGACATGCGACTTTTTTGTTTTGCTGTAGCGTCACAGTGGCGTCGCAGCGTCGTCGCAGTCGCGTTGCAGCTGCGTCACGTCTGATTCGCACTTTTTTAAAATCTAGGCTAATGAATGGATATGCACAAGAGACACAGGCTCATTTCAACGGGAACATGAAACTAAAACACTATGGCAACGCGACAGCAAGACAGTCGCATGCGTGCACCTGGCCTTGGAGATAAACGGGACTCTAGTCAATAGCTTGTCTGTTGTGAGTCCCCAAGATTCCCGTTCTGTCCAATACACGGTATATCTTGGTATAGCAAAACTGTTGATTGACAACACAGTCTATTGGAAGATCAGGACCTCACATAAAACGAGACTTTCAAAGGTGTCTTTCTTGGTCTGTAGTTCAATCGTGACATACCTGAAAGGAGAGAAAAATAACAATGAAAAGAATAATAATTATTATTAGTATAGACTATTTTCTAAATAAATATCATTACAAAATCAAGATTTAAACATTACGTTCTCATGATAGTCATAAAAGAGGAAACTGAAGCGGTTGGGGTATGTCACAGGGGTCAACGGCCTCTTAAAAACCATCTTGCAAGCACAGTCCAGGGCTGCAGAAGAAGTGGAGAACTTGGGCCAACAACATCACTGAATGGACCCCCTCCCCCCCCCCCCCCCCCCAAAAAAAGCTACGCCATAACTCAGGCATTGACACATGATCGACACAGATGGAGAGAGTTCGTGTGTTTGTCAGCACAGCGCCCTCACGACCAATCCCGGTCAAAGGACCAGGAACCACTAATTTTACATAGGGTGTTCCAAAAGCCTGGATCTCCTATTTTTCCTCACACGAAAACTGAAATTGTTCCTTTTATCTCAGATCAAAAATAGCTTCGAAACTACCAATGGAAAATTGCACCGGGCTTGTATACAGCACACAAAAGACGCGAAGTCCAAAGTTATCAGTTTCACCACTTACTGTAATAAAATGTAATACTGTAATAATATAATACATTTTTGCGTATGAACACAACTTTGAGGCACCCTGTCTATTGTTCTATACAATATTGAAAGGTTTCGGCCTATATCGCGCTGAAGCAACAAGTAGCCAAATTTGAGATATTGGGCAAAAAGTGGTAATTGATTACGGTACAGCTCCAAAAAACACTGCCTCCCCCCCCCCCCCCCAAATGGCTCATTCTAAGTGCACTTTGCCCAAAAGACTGGCTGCTCTTTACGTACAAGTAGACTATCTATTTTGGAGTCCAGATGACGTGGTGTGGAGCTAACCCTTCCAATTTTATTGTACTAGCAAAACGTACAAGTAGACTATCTATTTTGGAGTCCAGATGACGTGGTGTGGAGCTAACCCTTCCAATTTTATTGTACTAGCAAAACGTACAAGTAGACTATCTATTTTGGAGTCCAGATGACGTGGTGTGGAGCTAACCCTTCCAATTTTATTGTACTAGCAAAACATACAAGTAGACTATCTATTTTGGAGTCCAGATGACGTGGTGTGGAGCTAACCCTTCCAATTTTATTGTACTAGCAAAACATACAAGTAGACTATCTATTTTGGAGTCCAGATGACGTGGTGTGGAGCTAACCCTTCCAATTTTATTGTACTGGCAAAACGTACAAGTAGACTATCTATTTTGGAGTCCAGATGTCGTGGTGTGGAGCTAACCCTTCCAATTTTATTGTACTAGCAAAAACTTCCGTGTGAACTTCGGGAATTTTTTGCGTGTCTCCCCGCTTCAATCACTTTCCGTTATACGACCGAGCGAGGTCCGTTTCAATACAGTCATGTGGTATGTACCATGCCTCTTCCACCAAAGCCATGTCATGTGAGTTCCACTGATCATGAACGAGAGCAACACCCCTAACATTTCACTGTAATGATCTCTCAGAGGACTGACGGAGTTTTTGACTGTGTCACATCCTGCAGTTTGAACTGTCTCAGGTTTACAGCAGGAAATGCCATCTCCTGACAGACATGTCGTTATCAGTTTATTTACCATACAATATATCTGTTTGAATATGAGTTTAGAGTTTGCATTTTACAGCTCTTCAGCTCGATAAACAGTGGCATTTTACACTGCAAGGTTTATTGACGAAAAGTGCAAACAATGACAGTGTGCAGTGATCTATGTATCCATCCATCCATCCATCCATTCATTCATCCACCCAATCCATCCATTCTCCCTCCACCCATATCTATATATCCACCCATCCATCCATCAATTACCCGTCCGCCCGTATGTATATCCGTCCATCCATCGATCTATCCATCCGTCCATCCATCCATCGTCCATCCATCCATCCATTATCCATCCATCCATCTACCCATTCATTCATTTATCCATCCATCCATTCGTCCATCCATCCATTCATTTTCCACATCCATCCACCCACCCACCCATCCATCCGTCCATCCACCCATTCATTCATTTATCCATCCATCCATTTGTCCATCCATCCATTCATTTATCCGCATCCATCCATCTATCCATCCATCCACCACCCACCCATCCATCCATCGATCCATCCATCCATCCACCACCCACCCACCCATCCATCCATCGATCCATCCATCCATCCATCCATCCATCCATCCATCCATCTATCTATCTATCTATCTATCTATCTATCTATCTATCTATCTATCTATCTATCTACCAAAACAGGAACATACACCAGACAGTAACCCCACTATCTTTACGCTTCCTCATGCCAGCTACGCTGTAATTTCACAAACACTAGTAAAGAATAAACACCACAGCAACCAGCTAAGTATCTCCCCAGCCAACTGTACTGAGTTGTAGCGTCTCCCCATCATAGGATAAAAATTTGCCCTCGCCACGGGCAGCTCAGATTCGGACTCTCAAGCTAACAAGATTTAGAGACCTCAGTGAACCCGTGTGCTCATTAGAATGACAAAAATACAATTGCCTGTGAGTGAAAATGAGCAACGCATGCTGATATGAAAAATGCGCCCGCAGGAGTGTGGGTTTCCATGGATATCGTGTTGTTCCGAAGATCACGCCTGAAAATTGGTTTGCTTGTTTGTTCGTAGTTAGTTAGTTTGTTTGTTTATTTTTTTGAAATTTTGTTTTGTTTTGCGCCTCTGTCAGCACACATTACGTACATCAGAGATGAAACTTAGGCCTCAGTCAGGCCACCCGATGTTTATTGGAGTCTTAAATGCACGGCGAGACCTTGGACCTTGTCACTATCACGATTCGAACCTGGGACCTTTCCTAGCTCTAACCACTGAGCCACTGCATCGCAACGAAAATTACTATTATTGTTATTATTATTATTATCATCATTGTTATTATTATACCATTGTTATCTATATTAAGATTCATCCTACCACTCTTTTAGTTGACCTTTTTAAAAAAATATTTTTATCAATTTATTTTTATCAAACCTTTGACCTTTTTAAAATTTATTTTTACTATCTTTTAAAAAAGTTTCATCTTTTTTATAACTTGTTTTTTTACCAAGCCTGACACTTTATTTTATATTTTACTGTGTATGAAACCGTTCACTTTTTTATTTTCATTCCACCAATCTTTTTACTAAACTTGCTTTACTACCTTTTTTAACTAATCACTTTTTTTTTTTTTTACTGCAGCACTTTGTACTGTATCTGTCAATCGCCTACTCTGGCTGCATTCTGAAGAACAAAATGTTATTATCCTTTTGAACATAGCTCTAGTACAGTGGTTCTCAATGTGGGTGATATTGCCGCGGGGGGGGGGGCGGGTTTGATTTCTAGAAGGCGAAAACAAAGGAAGGGTCGACAGGCAGGGGAAAACTATGAGAGGGGTCGTTGGAGGGAGGGGGGAGAAAACATGAAAGGACAGCCACTGACTTGCTCAACAGCACTCGTAGATCGGTTGTGTTTTGTTTTGTTTTAAAGTGTATTTGATGTTTTTAAGTCTTTATTTTAGGAGGTTCGCTGCCTTGGCATTTACACCTCATTTTTCTTGTTGTGAAGGGGATTAGTTTTTTTTAGAATTTTGCCCGGGCAGCGGCCTTGTACGGCCTGCTCTTCACGATTTCCAACTGCTAAGGTATCTTTAGCGTGCACAACCTGCATGCCGGCCCTCCGAATTTTTCGTCCTTATCCGAGGAGACTAGGTACTCCATCCTACCTACCTTAGTGTATTTGATTAAGATCGCTTTCTGTTTTATAGTGAACTAGATGACCTACCGGGCATTGCCTGGAATAAACAATCATGTGCTCCCCTCCCTCTCTCTCTCTCTCTCTCTCTGTCTCTCTCTGTCTCTCTCTCCCCCCCCCCCCCTCTCTCTCTCTCTCTCTCTCTCATATAATAAAAGTAATAAACTGCAGTCTTGCTTCAGAACTCATGCGCACCAGAACACTATGCACCAAATTGAACGCTTGATATGGTTACTTTTTAATATTACGGTACTATATAATATTACGAAACAAACATGCAAAAATACAGACGTTACACAGCTTTCAACGTTGTTATTTTTTAAAAAATACATGCTTGAAGTAAACAGCTTTTAATTATAGCCATCATCTTCCTTATCTCAATTGCCACCTCCTGCCAAATTTAAGGCCTGCAGAGTGTATAGTTTGGTCAGTTAGTCATGCCAAAGGTTGCAAGTTACTGAAATATATAATAGATATCAACACGTCATAATTAGCGTGTAGTCTATCTTCTTGTAAAATATATCTGCTGGGTTTCAGTAGGGACTTCTAAGGGGGGGGGGGGGGAAGAAAATTTGGCGCCTAGAGGGGCGATCGTCTGAAAAAGGTTGAGAACCCTGCTCTAGTGGATTGGGGGGGGGGGGAGGGGGGGGGACTGTTTAAAACAACAACAAAAAAATTCTCTTTGTTTTCTTGTAATTTCAATTTGAAAATAGCCAGGACCCAAAGGAAATGATACAAAAGTGTGATCTGCCAGGTTGGCCTACAGGAAAAAAAAAAACCAACAACAAATTAATCAATAATTAGATCAATAATTCATTTGTCTGTGCTTTGAACATGAGATGCCATCGTTAAGTACCGCCTTTGTTCTAATGGCAACTGCCTGAATAGGCCTCGGCGTGTTCCAGGACAGCTTTTATTGTACTCAACAAAACTCATTCTCCCGAGACGGACAGGACAATTTCAATTGTTGAACTTTTCGAGAGGACTGGGGAATCCATTAAAAAAAAATACAAAAGGAAAAAAAACGACTCGTTCCATTTTTCGGTAGTATTTACAACTCGTTGATTAACAAGTTTGTATCTATCTGTTTGCCTATCTGTCTGTCTGTCTATCTATCTATCTATCTATCTATCTATCTATCTATCTATCTATCTGTCTGTCTGTCTGTCTGTCTGTCTGTCTGTCTGTCTGTCTGTCTGTCTGTCTATCCATTGATCCACTGATTCATCCATCCGTTCATCCATCCATCGATCCAGCCATCTATCCATCCATCCATCCATCTGTCAGGGTTAGGATTTGAATTGCCGTGCTGGGTCACGGTTTTGTTTATTTCATGCCATCATTGATTTTGGCCAGTGCAAACGTCCTTGAACTGTTCCCGTGGACGGTTTGTTTTTGTAATGCTTTTCTTAGAGATGGAAAGAAAGTGGGGCAAGATAGAACGAATGGATAAATTAACAGTGACGATGCAGTTTTCGACCCCGTGGTTTGGGTGTACTTTAACAGGGAAAGACGGGGCGAATAAGGAGTGAATAAATTCGTACATAAAACGTTTAGGGTGTAGAGACTTTGCGAACGGTTTTGACATAGTTGAGTTACTTTGTCTGTTACTATTAATAGAATCTATTGGCGCTGCGAGCGGAGCTCGAAGTGGATGCACCAATCAAATTTGAGCAGTCACGTGGATTTGCAGCAGAAGATAAGCGGTGACATGTTGATGCTACCTCACTTCCATGTAGAATTTCCAGCTACGAGGGTGGTCGGCTAAAGGTTCAGCCAGAGAGAACCAACAGACTGTTAACGTCATGTCTATGTCCTGGATAGACAATGAAATATTCCACAGCTATTTTCTCCAGTTCCCTGAAATCGTTTCAGGGAACCAATCGTAAGTGTTGTCACCATGATTCGAGATGATGTGAATCGGACCCTAATTTTCCAGTAGAAGTGCGACCAAAGGGATGCAAGACCATAAAGTTTTACTTGCAATTAAGATCTAGAAAGAGTGACTGATATACACATTTGTAAATTGTAATTGATGTGTCTGGATGAGGCTGGGGATTGCCAGCCCATCCTAGAGCAGATCTAGATCTATTTTAAATACGTCAGTGTGTCTTGACGGTTTGATCCTTTATAAGTAATTAACTGAGTTAACATTGTCGTCTGAGACAGAAGAATATTATTTGTGAGATAGTAGGCAGATCATATTTTTGAAGATAAATAATTACTAAGTAAACTGTGAATGAGTCAGAGTGATATGGATTTTCTAATCTTTAAGAATCTAGAGGAGACTTCTAGTTATGCATTATACTATTTTCATTTGATGCTGCTGATGTTGTCTTTTTGATATGTAAGATAGACGAAATTGTTAGGAATTTTAAGTAATAAATTTGTGGCCCTACAAGGTCCTTGATATAACCTACTCGAAATTGTTATTAGTGTATGTGGCATGGTATGGCAGAGTAATTTCTAAAACCTCTCGATATTTATTAAAAATGCAGACGAACACGTAAATTGATAATTAACCATCCCCGTAAAACACGAGCACAGTAATCCCCATCTGTAACACCCTTCCTTGAACTCGTAACACTCGAGGACCCACCTCGTAACACTGGAGAGGGACCCTTAAAAGAACTTTAATAACGCCATGCCACTTAGTTAGATTATTTTAAAACCTATTGTATTTTTTTTTATTCCATCATTTAATATTGTACTTTTGTAATATTATGTTTTCAGGTCCTTTTTATTATTGACTTTAGACAATTTGTATTAATTTAATATTGTGTTTCAATTTCATATGGTGAACTCAACATCCCATTGACCCGTGGACACCGGCGAGGGAACCCTTTCATCATCCAGATCTACCTCAGACAGAAATACAGTTTTGGGCTTGGAGCTATGGATTGAGGATATTAACATCAGAATTCCTCAAAAAGAAAGATAAGTGAACCATCTATCTAACAGTCTTGGGGAGGGCGACGTACTTTCCGCTCTGTGTTTGTTCCAGGCCATTTTACTATTTACTATATGTTTAGTTTAAGTGCGGGAGGTTGGTTGGGATCATAGGTTAGCATATCTTCTTTGCCATTACGAAGGATATTGGAGGCCTTGGTGGCTATGTAAAATAACTCGGGGGGATTTGCTTCTCTGTGAATAGTTCTATTAGGGATCCATTATTCGTATAGATTGTGGCGTTTTTCTTACTTCCTCACTTTTCTTTAGGAAGATGTCTCTCCTGTTTTCTTCTCAAACTTTCTGTAATATAAGTTAGGACTTGTAGGGTCTGTTATCGTTCGTTTTACTTGTCAGTATAGCGTCCTGTTTTTTGTATTTATGTTTTGCTTCCTTATAAACTTTAAACTACTATACTAACATTGATATGTTTGCAATATATGCCTGAGGTGTTTCACGTGCTAAAACCACGTTGAATTGTAATCTGGTATTGACATATGAGAGAGAGAGGAATATTTATAAATTTTTGTTCACGTGACAATTTCACGTTGAAGATAGATCTAGAGAGAATAATTTTGCAGTGGTAACAGAAGACACTGCGTGTGCGCATTTTGAAAAGAGAGAGATATTTCAAATTTGTCGTGTTGAGAGAGAGATATTTCAAATTTGTCGTGTTGAGAAAGAGATATAGTTTTGATTCATCGCATTGAGAGAGCGATTCGTTTTTGACAGTGATAACAGAGGACACTGGTTCGTTGCGTTGAGAGAGACGTAAATTTTGAGAGTGATCACTCAAGACATTAATTTATCGCAGTAAAGGCGATATATAGTATTTTATTGCAGTGGGAGCAACGGATAGACGGCACTGCCTTACTAGAATTTATATTGAGAGAGAGAGAGATAAACTGTTTGCAGTTTAAGTGATACTGCCTGTAATTTTCAGAGAGAGATAAAGTGTTTGCAGTTTAAGTGATACTGCCTGTAATTTTCAGAGAGAGAGATAGAACGTTCTTTTCGCGAAGCAGTGCTAACATAAGACACTGAATTAATATTAACAGACAATATCTGGTCATATAATATAATTGATACCGCGATATACCTTAATAGTAGGTAGATACTTACTATTTACAGACTTTAACATATCATGGCTGAGTTTCTTAAATACTTAGAATCTGCCAAAGTTCTGGGCATACCAGAGGAAGAACGCGCCGCGTGGTGCGAACGGCAAGTACAACAAGACCGAGAGCGCGAGGATCGAAAAGAAGCAAGAGAAAGAGAAAGAGAAAAAGAAGCAAGAGAGAGAGAAAAAGAACAAAGAGAAAGAGAAAAAGAAGAAAGAGAACGAGAAAAAGAAAGAGAGAGAGAAAAGGAAAGACAGCATGAACTCGCGATGAAAAAGTTAGAGCAACAATCGCTTGTAACACCCACTACTGCCACCAATGTTTATGCTACTAAACCAAAACTACCACCATTTAATGAAAAACTCGACCGGATCGACGCATATTTACATCGGTTCGAGTTACACGCTAAATGCGTCGGATGGCAGCGGGCGATGTACAGTTCATGCCTGTCCAATTTATTAACAGGTAAGGCTTTAGAGGTATTTCACAGCCTTAAAGTAAAAGATGCCAATGATTATGACAAGCTTAAAACAGCATTGCTTAAACGATTCCAGCATACCGAGGATGGCTTTCATCAAAGATTTCGTTCATGTAAACCTGAGCCATCTGAAAATTTCTCAACTTATGTCAATCGGCTGAAACATTATTTAGATCGCTGGATAGAGCTCGCAAACGTAACTACCGGAAATTATTCCCAACTTTACGATTTGGTCTTGAAGGACCAAATCTATACGGCATGTCATTCCAATTTGGTTGCGCACCTTAAAGAGAGGGCACCGACATCCGCTGAAGAAATCACATCGTGCGCGGAACGATACGCGTCCGCCCACCCAAATCGTCCTTTGGCAAAGCCTTCAACTACAACACCGTGTTATGCCAACGTAGGCAAAGGAGCGCCAACCGGACACGATCGTTCAAGGCCGACTCGTCGTCAGGCCCCAAATTCACGCTCTCAATCAGAGCCGCCTTTTTGTAGACAGAGAGATTTTCCGAATCGAGGTAATGTATCCCCGCGTCGAGGATACCAGAGTTATTCTTTTTACGAGCCTCGCCCATATTATCGTGGCAACTATCCAGGCCATCAATATAACCGGCCTCAGGGACCGCCGCGACGAGTGCATTTTGATGATACTCATAATTATAATAGACCACAGAGTCTTCCCTATCGTGGAAACGATCCTAATCGTACTATATGTTATAAGTGTAATAGGGTAGGCCACATACAGAGATTTTGTAACGTGAAATTGGAAGCAGCAAATGCCTGCTCGGTTAAACCTACACTTTATGAGACTGACGGTCATTCTGAATCTTCATGACAATCAAAATCTATTCCAGTCATGTCCGCCCTACATGAACTGGGTGAATTAACATTTTACCAGGGCCGCGTGAACGCGATTCGCGCTTCTGTTCTACGTGACTCCGGATGCACGACTATCGGCGTTCGAGAGTCACTAGTCCGTCCAACACAATTTTTGGACAAGGAGGTAACTTGTATTACTTTTGGCGGATCTGTAGAGCGATTCCGTCTTGCAGAAGTTTATATTGATACACCTTTTCTCACAGGTATTGTTACTGCATGTGTACTGCCTAATCCAGTGGCTGATATAATCATAGGGAATGTACCTCAAGTAAATAAGTTTCCTATCGGTAACTTGGAAATTTGGACTGAGGATGAGAGTGTTGCTTGTGCGACAACACGCCTACAATCGAGTCGACGAGCAGACAGTCCATTGAGTAATCCTACTATTGAAGTGAACATAACGTCTAGTGCATGTCATGATGAGCAACATTCAGATCCCACATTGAAACATTTGTTTGCTAAGGTTGATCCTACCGCACCGGATACCTCTAAGTTTCTTATTAAAGATGACTTATTATATCGTAATTTTCGGAATAAGCGAGAGACCGTTATGCAACTTGTAGTACCGAGATCTTTTCGTCGCGACATTATTCGTCTCGCGCATGACACTTCCTTGGCGGGTCACCAGGGAAAGGCCAGAACTAAGTCTCGAATACTATCGCAATTTTTTTGGCCCAGTATTTACGCAGATGTAAACCGGTTCGTATCAACATGTGACGTATGTCAGAGACGTACTCCTAAAGGAAGAGCATCGCGAGCTCCTCTGCAGGAGATGCCTATGGTCTCCAGACCATTTGAGCGCGTTGCCGTAGATATAGTTGGTCCTCTACACAAGTCAGACAGAGGACATCGTTTTATACTTTCTGTCATTGACTACGCAACCCGTTGGCCAGAGGCCATTCCGCTAAAAGACATTTCAGCTGATCATGTCGCTGAAGCTCTTATTACTATTTTTTCGCGTCTTGGGTTTCCGGTTGAAATTTTATCGGACAGATGTCCACAGTTTACCTCTGAGCTTTTTAAGAAAGTCTTGGAGTTGGTCGGGATTAAACAAAGATTGACATCTCCATATCACCCACAGTCTAATGGCTGCTGTGAACGTTGGAATGCTACCATGAAAAGTATGCTTGCACGGGTTTCCGCCGACAAACCCAGTGATTGGGATCGACAACTCCCCGCTATTCTTTTTGCATACCGAGAACTACCGAACGCATCGACGGGTTTTTCTCCCTTCGAATTATTGTATGGTCGTAAGCCGCGTGGTCCAATGGCCATACTTCATGATTTATTCGCCGGATCAGACACCGACGACAATGATACGCGGTCTGCATATCAATACGTTGTAGACTTGCGCCATCGAATTCTTAACGCATGTCAGCTCGCACAAAAATCTTCAGCTGCGCATGCGAGTCTTTATAAACAATATCGTGATCAAGGTAGCCGATTGCGAACCTTGGCCGTCGGAGACCAAACTCTTGTTCTCCTTCCGGAGACCAAAAATAAACTCCTTCTTACATGGAAGGGACCTTTTAAAGTTCTAAAGAGACTTTCTCGAGTAAATTATCTTATCAAGATTCGAGGACAGGACAAAGTCTTCCATATAAATATGTTAAAGCAGTACCTGTCCGACGATGATAATCGGCAGAATAATCGCCGAAATGTGATTGCTCAGGCCAATGCGGCCTTGGTTTCAGTTGACGATGATGATCCTATTAAGATTGAGAATTCAATCCCCGCACTTCGATCTTCTGAAAACACTTCGGATGTAAATATAAATCCAGATTTATCTGAATCGCAAAGACAAGATTTAAGAGATTTGCTTAACGAGTTTACTACTGTCTTTACTGATCTACCAGGTAATACTTCCTTGGTACAGCATGTTATAAGATTAAAGACGGATGTACCCGTCTTTGTTAAACCATATCCGCGTCCGCTGCACGCACAAGAGACTATAATAACCGAGGTACGTAACATGTTTCACCTAGGAGTGATAGAGCGATCGACGAGCCCATATAACTCACCCATCGTCTTAGTGAAGAAAAAAGATGATACCGTGCGTTTTTGTATTGACTATCGTAAACTTAATGAGGTTACGATATATGACGCTGAACCGATTCCCAACCAGGAGAATCTTTTTGCTCAGTTAGCGAGGGCAACGATTTTTTCTAAAATTGATCTTTCCAAAGGCTATTGGCAAATTCCGCTTGATGAGAATAGCAAGCAATATACCGCTTTTCAGACTCCGTTGGGTCTTATGCAGTGGCGCTATATGCCTTTCGGGTTAGTTACAGCCCCTGCTACTTTCGCCCGTATGATGACAATATTACTCCAGGGTATGAATTCCGTATTGTCGTATTTTGACGACATTTGTATTTATGAAACCGATTGGTCGGGCCACCTCGCAGCCCTACGACAAGTTTTTATTGCTCTTCGTCGAGCTGGCCTTACGGCAAAACCCAGTAAGGTGTTTTTAGGATATAATGAAATTAATTTTCTGGGCCATACAATTGCCCACGGCGTTCAGACTCCAGATGACAAGAAGATAACTACCATCTTAAAGCTCCAACCACCTCGAACTAAGAAAGAAGTTCGTAGTTTATTGGGCTTTCTTAACTATTATAGGAAATTCATTCCAAATTTTTCTTCGCTTACAGCTCCGTTGTCGGACCTCACAAGAAAGAATTTTCCTAATAAAGTGAAATGGACAACCGAATGTGCTGATACACTTCGTACCGTTCAACAATTGTTTTCCACTTCCCCCATTCTCATACTACAAGATATTAACCAAATATTTATTGTCCGCACTGATGCGTCGGACAAGGGATTGGGAGCTGTGTTATTACAGGAACGAGACGATACCTTGCGGCCATGTCTATACGCCAGCCGCAAGTTGCTAGATAGGGAATGCCGCTATGCAATTATCGAGCGAGAGTGCCTCGCTATCATTTTTGCTGTAAACGCATTTTCGAGATATCTACTCATGTCCGAGTTTATAATTGAAACGGACCATCGTCCGTTGTTATTCTTAAAGACTAACAGGGCTAAAAATGCTCGATTAACGAGGTGGAGTCTTGCACTCCAGGAATACCGGTTTGTTATCCGGTCTATCCCGGGCGGTGACAATTCCCAAGCTGATATTTTGTCACGTCTCATTTAATTTCCTATTAAAGAGTGTTGTGTCTTGTATTGGGGTTGGATAGTGCTTGTCCCCCTCAATTCTAGACTTTATGAACCAGTTTTACAATCCTTTTTTTTTGTGAATATCCTCTTTCCACCAGCGTCATTCCTGACTGTGACCTGAACTTCTGGCAAACCTGACGCCCTTGTCAGCGGGTCAATGAGATAGAGACATGGCAAACCAAGCTACCAGAGCTACTGCTGCCATTGGATACCACAGTATTTTCATTAACAATATATTGTGTGTGAATGTGTATATAAGCAGCAATTGTGTGTGTTGACTATATAATTATAAGCCTATTCCTTCAGTAAGGCTTCATTATTTGATAATAGTTATACTTTAATCTAGCAGTATACAGTGATATACTCATTATTATTATAGATGTTTCTGAGAATTTTGATTGTGTGCAGTAAGAATGTTTAAATAGAATAAATTCTATAGAACGTGGCATCAATAATTGTATGCTTTTTGTCCATCCAATATGCACGTTCTTAGTTAGATTTTTCTTCTCAAGCTTAAGGCTCATCTTTCTACAGTCCTACTTAAGCCCCTACCACAATAACTTTGGGATTTCTTGGATCCTATCGTGTAAATTTTATTTAAAATTTTCACTGGGGTGGGGGATGTGTCAGGGTTAGGATTTGAATTGCCGTGCTGGGTCACGGTTTTGTTTATTTCATGCCATCATTGATTTTGGCCAGTGCAAACGTCCTTGAACTGTTCCCGTGGACGGTTTGTTTTTGTAATGCTTTTCTTAGAGATGGAAAGAAAGTGGGGCAAGATAGAACGAATGGATAAATTAACAGTGACGATGCAGTTTTCGACCCCGTGGTTTGGGTGTACTTTAACAGGGAAAGACGGGGCGAATAAGGAGTGAATAAATTCGTACATAAAACGTTTAGGGTGTAGAGACTTTGCGAACGGTTTTGACATAGTTGAGTTACTTTGTCTGTTACTATTAATAGAATCTATTGGCGCTGCGAGCGGAGCTCGAAGTGGATGCACCAATCAAATTTGAGCAGTCACGTGGATTTGCAGCAGAAGATAAGCGGTGACATGTTGATGCTACCTCACTTCCATGTAGAATTTCCAGCTACGAGGGTGGTCGGCTAAAGGTTCAGCCAGAGAGAACCAACAGACTGTTAACGTCATGTCTATGTCCTGGATAGACAATGAAATATTCCACAGCTATTTTCTCCAGTTCCCTGAAATCGTTTCAGGGAACCAATCGTAAGTGTTGTCACCATGATTCGAGATGATGTGAATCTGACCCTAATTTTCCAGTAGAAGTGCGACCAAAGGGATGCAAGACCATAAAGTTTTACTTGCAATTAAGATCTAGAAAGAGTGACTGATATACACATTTGTAAATTGTAATTGATGTGTCTGGATGAGGCTGGGGATTGCCAGCCCATCCTAGAGCAGATCTAGATCTATTTTAAATACGTCAGTGTGTCTTGACGGTTTGATCCTTTATAAGTAATTAACTGAGTTAACATTGTCGTCTGAGACAGAAGAATATTATTTGTGAGATAGTAGGCAGATCATATTTTTGAAGATAAATAATTACTAAGTAAACTGTGAATGAGTCAGAGTGATATGGATTTTCTAATCTTTAAGAATCTAGAGGAGACTTCTAGTTATGCATTATACTATTTTCATTTGATGCTGCTGATGTTGTCTTTTTGATATGTAAGATAGACGAAATTGTTAGGAATTTTAAGTAATAAATTTGTGGCCCTACAAGGTCCTTGATATAACCTACTCGAAATTGTTATTAGTGTATGTGGCATGGTATGGCAGAGTAATTTCTAAAACCTCTCGATATTTATTAAAAATGCAGTCGAACACGTAAATTGATAATTAACCATCCCCGTAAAACACGAGCACAGTAATCCCCATCTGTAACACCCTTCCTTGAACTCGTAACACTCGAGGACCCACCTCGTAACACCATCCCTCCATCCGTCTGTCCGCCAGTCGTCTGTCTGTCCGTCTATCTTTTTTAACAGACTACGAAAGGCAAGAAAAAGAAAGAAAGAATTGATCTCACGACAAAGAAAATGTAAAATAATGTTGAATCATCTCGGCGATTACACAGTTCAATTTTTTGGCGGGGGCAATATTCATAACTCGTTCATTAACAACTTTCAACTCTTTTTTTCATTGGCTGCGAAAGAAAAAAAAAAAGGAAAGAAACGCTGATCTCACAACAGAGAAATGTTAATGTGGAATCATCACAAAAGAGAAACAAAATCTATTTTATATCTATAGGAAGTGTATATCCGTTCAACGTGTTGTATGGACATTTACAGTGCATATCCGTACAACATGTTTACCAAAAAAGCGTGACTGGTGAAGGTTTGCTGAAACAAAACTTGGTATGGTGTTCACGAATTTAAAGTGACAACACATGGAATAGACAGATGGACCTGGGGGCTTGAGGGTCTAGTCAGTTTGTATCAATGGGCGGTAGTCAGATTGACTAATCAGGCGAAAAGGGGTTGGGGCAGCCATTGGTGATCGACGTACACTCAAGTATAAAATAATTATTATTAGCGCAGATCACGCAATCTCCGAGCAGAAGTCGGATTGTTTTGCTACTAAGCCGATTCATATTTTTAAAAACTATGCAAATTAACAAGGTCAGTAATATAGTATTCCGGTGTGTGTTCTACGTCATCGAATTGTGTGCGTTGTATGGATATGCACTGTCCATAGGCGCTTCCATATTAATAACTTCCAATCTTCTTTTTAATAAGCTACAAAAGACAGATAAACTGATTTCACGAAAGAGGATTGTAAAGATGTGGAATCTTCACAACAGGGAAACAAAGTTCCATGTATTGTAATATTTTTGTTGCTGTAGTTGTTGTAACATTTACAACTGGTTCACTAATACATATCTCAATATTCTTTCCCAATAACCCACGAAAGAAAAGAAACAGGAAGAAATACTAATCTCAACACAGAGAAATGTAAAATGTGGAATCGATACAACAAAGAAACAAAGTTGCCAAAGGCTCTAAACAAGATGAAATATCTGTGGCCTATTATTATTTTATACGGAAAGGCCATTTTCGCCTAAAAACAAAACATTTACAGGAAGCGAACAGAAAATATGATTAGCCTGAGAACTGCTGAGTAGATCCTTCTGAAATTTTGGCAAAGAACAAGTAACAATTAACGGGTGTTCATGGCTATATGAGCAAACAATTTGGCACGATCGAGGAATAATCTGCAAAATGCGCAAATAATTGAAATGTTAAGTGAGGGCTTGTGCGACATGTTATGAACGCTAGCCAGGCCTCTGGACCCATCCTGTTTGACGTACAGTAACCGTTTCTGGCCAAACGGCAGGCGGTTGGTGGATGGACGCTTCTGGTAGGACCTTCTCCTGATAGTATAATCTGTCCATCCTCTTGCTTTTCCTTACACAGTATGACCATTATCGTGTCGATGTTCTTTTTCTTAACTCAAACTCTCTCTCTCTCTCTCTCTCTGTCTCTCTCACTATCTCCGTCTCTGTCTCCCTCTGTCTCTCTCTTTCTGTCTCCTTCTGTCTCCCTCAGTCTCTCAGTCTCTCTGTCTCTCTCCCTCCGCCTCTCTCTGTGTCTCTCTTTCTTTTTTAGCTCTGTCTCTGTCTGTCTGTCTCTCTCTCTTTCTTTCTTTCTCTCTCTCTCCCTCTCCCCCTCTCTCTCCTTCTCGCCTCTCTCTCTTTCTTTCACTCATTTTCTCTCTTTCTCTCTCTTTCTTTCTTTCTCTCCCTCTCACCCTCGCTCCCTGCAGGCGGTTGGTAGACCCTTTTCCTGTTTCCTAGAGCACTGCGAGCGTTATCGTGTCGACCGTACTTTCTCTAAAGTCAAAGTCAATGAGTAAACCACGTAGTAGACCTAAAACGAGACAACCCATGAAGACACTTACCTGCCCCTAACAGATTGTGTACAATGTATTCTCAGATCCATTGTTTTCCTGTCCCCTTCCATCTTCCCACACAAAACCCTGTCCTCTACAGCAGTGATGTTACCGGTCTGACTTACGTAGACATCAATGTCATGAAGCTCTGAAAAAGCAAAAGTTTTGGCAAAAGTTGATGCAAAACACACCCCCCCCCCACACCCACACCCACCCACACCACACACACACACACACACACGCACGCACGCAGGCACACACACACACACGCGCGCGCGCACACACACACACAGACAGACACACAGACAGACACACACACACAGACACACACACACACACACACGCACGCACGCACGCCCGCACGCATGCACGCACGCACGCACGCACACACACACACACACAAAACAAACGATGAAGCAAGCGCTTTATAAATTTAGAGATGAACTCTACTTTCATAGACAGAGTCATGTTACAAAGAAATATGTAAGGCCCCCAGTGTAATCATGAAAGGCTTCTAAGGGGGCGATTGCCTGAAAAGGGTTGAGAATCACTGGAGTTAAGTATCATCTTTCAGAAAGAATTAACTCGGGACGTATCGGTATGTCAGTACTCACTGTTGACAGTGCTGCCATGTATCCTCACACTACCGATGGTCTTATTGCCCAGTAAATCAACAGTCCATGAAGGCGTTCTTTCCAAGCCTGAAATGATGGAAGAATAGAAAAAAAAATCTATACTGTAACTCATGGGGAGCGATGCTGCGGAAGATCTTTACACAGGGAGGGCAAATGTTTCGGCTCTTGACTTTCTTAGACTCCAGTGGGTGGGGGTGGAGAGGAGGAGCGAACCATTTTGTACATGTTGTTGATAGTATTTGGTAGCTAGGTGGGTTCGAATCCATCTCGTTGGTGACAACACTCATCGTAGCTTTTAATGTTACTATAGGTAGCCTAAAAAAACAATTGTCCTACAAGGAGTTCCTAGAATATTTGGCACAGAAGACATGTCATCCGCCATGTTACCTATACATTTGCGCGGTTTCATGTTCAAGTTCAAGATTATTATCGGCCCTTTGCCAGCCAGTTCAAAACAGGCATAAGGAAGACACAATCATAATTATTGTAACAAAAAAAAAAAAAGACGCGCTTGGCTATTAGTCATTCACTCATTCTACTTCTTGCAGTCTTTAGCAATTTAAACAATGGAACAAAAGTCATACAATAAAATATAACTTAAATGTTAGCTTCCATGATGGAGCCAGTGTCCTATAATTTAATGCCATATTTCTCACCAGTAGCAGTACACGTTGTGACATTGCCGTCCACTGCATTGTTAGCATGCCAGGGTTCAGTGTCCGTCTTCGCAGAGTCTCGTTTTGATATGGAGGACAGAAAGGCAGGCTTGTCAATGGCCACATTTGTCAGTGCCGACAGTTGAGCTGGAAAAGTACAATGGTGCCCATTGTTTTATTCTATTTTCTAAAAGATATGTCATGGTTTTATCCAAATGAAATATATTCATATTATAATGTTTGAAACAGGTCTAACAGGGGTTTCATACTAAGCCTGGTACGACATAGTCAGCTGCTGGCAGACAGAAGTGCACACCATAATTTCCTATATTTTCATAGTGAATCCTTGAAGACCCTATCATACCTGTCAGACACAGTCAGTTTCTGCCATTATATCTTGAGTAACCTTTTGCTGGCAGCAATCGGCTGTGGCGTTCCGGGCTGTGCATGATACCCCACTAACAGTGCAGTAGGATCTTTAAAAAACAACAGAATTATTTTTCATCTGAGATGATACAGATTCCGATTTCTGATTCTGGGAACAATTTCACTGTCTGATTTCACCTTTTTTTAAAATATATAATCTGATCATCCTCAACGGATTTTTTGTCACAACTACGAGAAACGTGTTGCACTGCCCGCCTTTGTATGTGTTGTATCCCTTTCTCCTATTTTGAGCATTATCCATCCAGTACTCAAAGATTATGGCCAGTTAGCTACACAAAAACCTGCATTTTCTAGATATCGTGCCCGTCTCAGGCCACCTTCACCACCTGTAGTGCTTGTTTGTTCTATCTCCATTTTCTGAAAAAACTGGAGATCTTTTAGCATGCAGAAGAAGTATTAAAAAATGCACACTTTGACACTTGTTTAAAATACGTTGTTGCACTTATCACACTGTTTCATAGTTCCGATTTATTCTAACTCATTATTATAATAACTAAAGCCTCAAACGTTTAACGTCGAATTCCTCAGTTGTGCAGAAAGTGGAGTTGGAACAAACAAGAACTAAAGCCACGACTTGTGAATGCTCATGAGTTTATGAACAGAAACTACTAAACACATTCTTGTATTGTGTTCAAACACGGTCGCCTATTTTGCTGTCCGTCTTTACACTCAAAGTTTATGGTCATTAATTTGGACACATCTAACTCTACTCTCATCTGGGCTTCGTGCGTTCTGCCACAAAACTGCATTACGAGATTTGTCTACAGGGATTGGGTAAGGGGAATTGTATGGGAGCCAGGATAGTCCAAGTCACGATAGGACAGTGATTTCATTTGGCCTGAGGACGAATTAGATCAACGATTGCCGAAATCCGAATCCGAACTGGTCCCAGTGCTATGGAATCCTAGATCTTTTTGAATCGATGTGCACCATGAATTGCTATGAATATACCTGGGATAAATTACCCTTTAAAAAACAAGGGACAGGGAAGATTGTAAGATTTGGGGTGGAATTTTTCCGCAATGCAGCAAGCATCCCCATAAAATTATGCATCTGGTAAAGTGACTAGAATGACAACTCGCCCTCTCCCGCACTACACCCTACAGTCATTCCACTTTACATCACCCCCTCATCTGAGGCGTGTTCAGTTGTGCGGACGTGTTGATGCGCATTGCATGCGCACCGTTCAGTGCGAATCACCAGCAAGGCAGTCGTGAAGGCTAGCTCCTGGCGGATCGTGGCAGCGTTGCGAGATGCCTGCCATAGTTTTTCCAATATGGCCACCCTGATAGAATTCAAAATGGAAGCCGTTTGCCAATATGGCGACCCCCATAGGATTCAGAATGATGCCGTGTTCCAATATGGCTGCACCCATAGGATTCAAAACAAGATAAGATAAGATAAGATAAGATAAATCTTATTCGTCCTTGTACAAGGAAATTTGTTTTGATCATTGAATACATAACAATACAGTTACAGAAGCAGAAAGTATGATACATAGCGCGCACACACACATATATACACACACACTGATAAATTAACTAAATTAACAAAATTAACAGTGCACACAATATGCTTCCCTAACTAAAACACATTGACCTGACACGCAGGACATAATTCAACTGTGCACAGATTACGATCAAGATGATGACATTATTGTAACATCCTAGTTGATGATGGAATAAACGATTTAAAGTAGCGCTCAGTTTTAGTTTTCTTTGACAACAGCCTTAAACTTCTTACAGATCTTATATATTCCTTGTTCAGGGGATGTTGGGGGTCATTTATAATATTATTAGCTTTTTTAATACAAGCACCAGTGTACAGCTCATCAAAATATGGCAGATCACAGATACAAATTTTGGATGCTTTTTTAATTAAATTATTGATCTTATTTTTATCTTTTTGTAAGATGTTTCCTCCCCAACAGACAACTCCATACATCAAAACGCTCTGAATAGCCATGGTGTAAAATATTTTCAGAATGCTTTTGCTAACTTT
The DNA here is from genome assembly GCA_963931925.1 of Onchidella celtica. NCBI lineage: Eukaryota > Metazoa > Mollusca > Gastropoda > Systellommatophora > Onchidiidae > Onchidella > Onchidella celtica. The sequence continues at coordinate 61,701,668 of OZ007571.1, forward strand.
TAAAAAGCGGAGCTTTCTGAGGAAATACATGCGCTGGTTGGCTTTCTTGTATACATATGTTACATGCGCATGCCAGTTAAGCAATGAATCAATAGTAATGCCAAGATATTTGGCCTCTGTGACAATTTCAACCTCTTCATTGTTGATAGTAAGAGGGCAAACAGGATCGTTGTTATTTTTCCTAAAGTCAAAAACAAGCTCTTTTGTTTTCTTAATTAACCTTCTTAAAAATCTTTACAGAGCCACCAATCTTCTTCAGAACACTAAATTTTACAATAATACCATAAACATTTTTTTTTCTTACATTTCTATAATTGCGTGAATCAAATCGCTTCATGATTGTGTCTACCACATATTGGCACCATATTGGAAAGTGAAGGCAGTCCGTTCATTAGAGTGCCTCCAATGGATAAATTTCAATGTGCCGTGTGGAGGCCGCCAAATCTCTCAGAAAGCTGCCTTCGCAACTGAACACGCCTCTGTTATTGTTATAAATGAAGTCTTAGCTCGCCACACACATGCAACGTTGTTGTGTTGCTGTCGCATGGCAGAAGCGACGCATTAATTTGTTTAACTCAAGGCGAATGAATAACGATGCACACACATGCCACACTGAGGTTCATTACAGACTCAACGGGAATCTGGAACTAAGACACCACTGCAACAAGACAGAAAATGCCATGGCTGTGTGCGCCAACCAGTTAGGACAATTATCAAGTAAAGCCTGGCAGAGAAATACTTGATTGTGTTCACTATTTACCTATACATGTATTTTTCTGTAATCGGCTTCAGTTTGAAATTGTCCTATCGTAGCATTTTCTTTTACAACTGTTAATTTCATCTCAATCATTGAAAGGGGAAAAAAAAGTCTATGCCCAGCGGGTAAGAGTTATGACAGGGCTCCCACTAGCCAAGTTATTTAATGAACACAGAACATAGTGTCCTCCAATACGGTCCTGACAAGGCGGTCAACTGCAGTCGAAAGCGAAACATGAAAATTGAAATTTAAATGAACATTTAACCAATTCTGATGCTTGGTTGAATGTTAAGCTACGTCGTCCTGGAGACGGCCATCAACAAGAAGTCAACAACAATATAAGCTATACATTTGCTACGACATGCAACTCAATCTTCCTAGCTTAGAGTACCAACAGCAACAAGCCTTAATCATTGTGGAAAGACCCGAAAAGGCAAAGTGGCCGTTTTTCGAATTCTTTTTGTTTTCAATTACACCATTTTTTTCTAACCTGAGGAAGATCTTTAGTGGCCAAAAGCTTGGTTGTTTTTCTTTTTCTCCCTTTCATTTCCAATATGTTTTTTGATTTACTGTATCATTTTATTGGTCTTTCCTACATACAGCCTTTCTCTCTCCCCCCCCCCCTCCCACACACACACAAATTTTAACTTTGGCTGTTGCTAGGGAACTGTTATCTAATTACATAACCAAATAGAGAAAACACTGAGTTGTCTTCACTGATCAGCCTTAGCTTACTATACAAACTACCAATGTCCCCTAGCAACTGCTTTAACTTTCGTCATGCTACTTGGATGTAGGAGATGGCATGCTGGACAATGTCGTAAAATTTCTCTTTCTTTGCTATAGATATTTTACGACATCTTACGCAGGCAAGACACTGTGGACAGTTTACCGTATTCATACATGTCACAAGCTAATGTAAAAGGAATAAAATATTGAATCTCAGGAAAGAAATCGTCTCGTTCCATTGCGAAAAACCACAACGATGTTGTTAGCACTTCTTCTGAGGATTCTCCGGACCTCCAAAAAGAGACGAACAAATTAAGTTAGGACAATTTCGCTCCACAGAGTCTGGAATCACCTCGGGGTGTGGACAATTCCACCGAAAAGCGTCTCTTTATTTTGTTTGCTTGCCATCGATTTTGTCCTCGACTTTTTTTTATGTGGGTGAAAAGTGAATTTAGACAATAGTCATGGCAGGGCCGGATGAGTGCAAAATGAGATTACTGATGTTGAAAATGTTTGTATTTGTAATGAAAGATCTGGGCCAGATGGAAGAGAAAAGAGGGCCAGGGAAAAGGTACACTGACACAGTGGCATAGCGTGGGTTGCCAACGCCCGGGGCAAGGCAAGTATTACGCCCCCTGACCTGTGGGCTGTGAGCACATGGCAACGTTTTTATGTCCTGTCAAGTTGAAAAACTGTGGAATGTTCGAACATTGGAAGATTTTCTGTGTGAGGGGGAGGTAGCGCTATTTTACTTTTTCTTTTGACATTTTGAGCCCAGGGCAACCGCCCCTGTTGCACCCCCTCTCTCATACCCCACGTTCCGCCACTGCACTGATACATTCCCTGACACATTCTGCAACCTTCGTTCTTAGTTGATTCAACTCCACTTCTTGCACAAAAATGAGAAATTCGACGTTAACCGTTTGCGACTTCAGTGTTATGATAAGAAATTAGAATAAATCGGAACTGCGAAACAGCTCAATACGTGCCACGACGTATTTTAAACAAGTGTCAAAGTGTGCATTTGTTGTACCTCTTCTACATGAAAAAAAGATCTCCAGTTTTTTCAGAAATTGGAGATAGACCAAACAAGAACTAAGGTCGCTATTTGGCTTTGCTTTGCATGGGCATAAAATAATGTCGTTCCTTGAAAAATGAGCACAAGTTTAAATTAATATATTTCTTTTGTTTTTTTGTTTGTTTTCATTTTTACTTTTCCAGAAAACTTAAACTGTCTCTGAGCCGCAAACAAAAGCCAAAGATAGTGAGTTTTCAAACCGTAAAACTCCAAAAATACCAAAGATACACTGCCTCGGACAAAAATGAGTTAAAAGCAATTTCGAGAGATATCGCTAAATTCAACATGGAGGTGGGGGGGGGGGGGGACGACATTTTCATGTCGCTTTTCATTCACTATTTACATGTAAATTTGGAATTTGTTATGACTTACAACTGTGCCATGACCATTTTGGGGGAAAAATCTCGATGACACAGATTGATACACGTTACTAGACATCAAAGACCCGATATTGACACTAGAGCGTAAATACGCGACAATTATACAGCGTATGAGGACGGGACCTGTCCAGTTGAACGCACATCTAAATCGTTTCAACCCACTCCGCGAGCCAGTATGCCGGCACTGCGGGTCCCCGCAGGAGACAGTCGAGCACATCCTGGCGGAGTGCCAAGGACTAAAACACCTCAGATCCCGCTACCTCCCAGATACCCCGACAGTCTCTAACTGCCTTTATGGGGCCGTAACACAACTAAAGAATACTGCCATATTCGCCATCGCCGTCACGAGTGAAAACTCGATCGGCCAGAGATGAGCACTCGATACACGTTACTGACCACCAGAAGTATAGCAATACCATTGTCATTGTCCATATTTATGTACATGGATAAGTTTTGAAATCAGCCATTTTATAAAAGTTGCAAAAAAAACAACAACCCAACATATTACTTTTAAAGGCTTAACTATTATTTGTTGATTACTTTGTATGTCTTCTTGCACAGCCCATCCAAAAGCCGAGTAAAATAACATAAAAACACTGATGTTTCACAATAAAAACAGAGCCGCTGAATGTGTGTTCGTCCGTCATTGCTCTTCTGTCGATTGGGAATAGTGTGATGTCCAGCATCCTGAGCTGGCATAAAAGGATAAATAGATCCGGTCTTTTCACTGGAAGATTGAGGGAATGTTTGACACATGGTGTGGAATTGTGTGTACTT
>OZ007571.1:61705588-61710588 GCA_963931925.1 Onchidella celtica
TGAATGTGACCAAGACTATGATAAGATATTTGTATTGATTTAATATTCTATATGTATTACACACTCTTCATTTGTTTTGATTGTTCAATTGTTTTATCTGTTCAATTTTCCATTTTCTTTTTCCGTTGTTGTTTTTTTTCTTGATAAAGGTACATCACCGAAATATTGAGATTGTATCTCTTGGAGATTATTTCTTACTCCAGGCTTTGCTACATACAAAATGTTTCTTTTTGCCAATTTTTGACTTTGCTTTAAGCCACTTGCAGCCCCCTAGTTTTTCTGTGGTTTCATAATATTTTTGGTAACTGACCAAGACTTCACATGTGCGGCCTTTTGCCGTAGCAAGTCACAACATTCTACTACACAAGCCAACAGGAAAGCTGAAAAAAAAAAAGTGCCCATAGGAAAACTAAAACAACAGTAAAAAACAAGGAGGGAAAAAAGTTCTGAAAAGAAATGCCCGGAAACCAGGGATAAGGCACATGTTACATCTCCTATCGAGCGTGCAGTTCGTGAAAAGAGCTGTTCTGTTGGAAGCTTTCACCAGCAACCAGTAAACAAACAGATGGGATTAAATTGAATGTTGAAGCCCCGTAGATCCGCTCAAGGGATTGGTTTATTGTGTTGCCTGAACCAGAGGGGGACCAACAGAAAAAAGTACGGAACGCCAAATGTCTATAATCGATCAATTCTGGTAGAACAATTGAAGTTAATAGGAAAGAAAAAAGACGGAAAAAAGACAGACAGACAGACAGACTGAAAGACAGACAGACAGATAGACAGATAGATAGATAGATAGATAGATAGATAGATAGATAGATAGATGGATGGATGGATGGATGGATGGGAGGACGGACGGACGGACGGACGGACAGACAGACAGACAGACAGACAGACAGACAGACAGACAGACAGACAGAGAGAAAAAAGAAGGACAGAAAGACTGAATGAATGAAAGACAGGAAAGAAAGAAAGAAAAAGAATAAAATTTATGCCCTTTCAATTTCAACTTGTACCATGCATCTCATCATCCAAAACTAGCTTGTTAAGTGCACTTAATTTCTTTTTCCATTTTTTTTTTAAAGTAAAAAAAAAAAAGAAATCAATACTGACACGTAATCGATTTTGTTTTCTTGTAGTGCTCTCGCCCTGTCAATCAATTAAGGCACACAACTTACCAGACGCCGGTAGGCTGGCCATTTCAACGTTCACTTTCACCATTCATCACTACTTTCACAGCTAGCTTGTTGAGAACGCTTTGTTTCTTTCCCAATTGTTTTGCCCTTAAGTTCAAAAATCGATTATGAGTTCTTCTTGTTTTGTGTTTTTTTCTTTGCTCTTTGTCAATCAATTAGGACACGAAACTTACTGGGTGGGCCGGGCATGCCTGCTGTTTCAATGTTAAGGAGTGAAACAGACGAAAGGACAAGGTGGTCTAGAGGCAAGGTGCTCGCCTCTCATGCCAAGGGTACCGGGTTCAAATCCCGGCTGGTGCAGGCATGTTGGAAGTTTTGGGGATTTTTCTCATATTTTTGTGTCCCTGATCCTATTTGGGGGGGAGGGGGGGTATAATCGAGTACCTAGTTTTCTCGGAAAAGGACGAAAAAATTCGGAGGGCCGTGTGCACGTTGCGAAAGTTAAAGATACCTTGGCAGTTGGAGATTGTAAAGAGCAGGCCGAACAGGCCTCTGCCCGGGCAAAATTAAAAAAAAATTCATCCTTACCACTCCCCTCCCCTCACTCATTCCCCCCTCCCCTCCCTCATCCCCCCCCCCCATAAACAAAAATGAAAACCTCCGACCGGCGCTGCACTGTGGCGAGAACGTATCTGCCCCAGTTATAAGTGGGCTGCGATGACGCAAAGGCAAAATTTCCCGAATGGGATTAAAAAGTCATACAAAATACAAAAAAATACAAAAATAAGCGCCGGACCGATGAGTCGCCGCCCATAAATTTTACTTCGCACCAGCACAATAGACATTGCCCACAACGCCACCCAGCGGGATGTAGCGGGCAGTGCCTATTGGCGCTAGTGTGAAGAAGCAAAATTTATAGGCAGCGACTCACAGCTCTGGCTCCTACACAAGCCTTGATAATTATGTTTCACCCCTTAATTGGTCCTGTCCACAGCATCCTCTCCGCTCCGCTGTTTTACGAAAAAATGACGTATGAAAAAGTAAAACATGTTTTACCTATTTATACTTGTCCACAGCATCCGTTCCGCTCCGCTCCTCACCGCTATAGAGGCAAAGAGAGTTTTGTCATACGCCATTTTTCCGGAGTGGACGGCTCCATTTTTAATGTTGCCAGACTAAAAGCAAAATCTCGTACAGAGCATATTATGTTACAAGAGCTCCTCTTCGCAGATGATGCTGCAATCGTGGCCCACGATGAAACCACGCTCCAGGCTCTCATCAATAGCCTTGGCAAAGCCTGTGACAAATTCATGCTAAGGATCAGTGTCTCAAAAACTGTAGTTTTGACACAAGGCTTGAGAAACCCCAACCCAATCATGCTGAATGGCTCTCCTCTGGAGCAAGTGGGAAAATTCTGCTACCTAGGCTCAACCATCAGTGGTAGCACAGACATAACAACTGAAATAAATGCCAGAATAGGAAAGGCGGCCACAGCTTTTGGCAAACTCTCAAAAAGGGTGTGGAACAATAGCAAGCTGACCATCAAAACAAAGGTACTCGTGTACCAAACTTGCGTCCTAAGCACCCTGCTGTATGGCTCAGAGACATGGACCACCTACTCCAAACATGAAAGATCCCTCAACTCCTTCCACCTGCGCTGCCTACGCAAAATTCTCAAGATCAAGTGGCAAGACAGGATCTCAAATATCGAAGTTCTGAGCCGAGCCAACATTCCATCAACTCAGGCTCTCCTAGGCAAAAAAAGACTGCGGTGGCTTGGACATCTCCACCGTATGGAAAATGATCGCATCCCCAGACAAATTCTCTACGGGGACCTTGCTACTGGCAACCGACCCAGAGGTAGGCCACATCTGCGATTCAAAGACACTTGCAAGGTCACGATGAAAGCATTCAACATCGACCCCAATGAATGGGAGAACCTTGCAAGTGATCGAAGCAGATGGAGACAAAAATTGCGCAGTGGCACGCTCGCAATAGACTTCAAGGCAAAAGAAACATACCTGACAAAACGACAGAGGCGGAATGAAAACACTCGCCAAAGTGAACCCAAAAGACTGACCTGCAATCACTGCCATCGCACTCTCGGGTCAAACATTGGTAGAATAAGCCACGAGAGAAGCTGTCAGTCAAAGTGAAAGTGAATATTCTAGCTGCTAAGACCGTCTGTAAAGACGCTAAAGGCCATATATTTTTCCGGAAAATAGCGGAGCCGAGCGGATGCTGTCACGAGCGGGTGAGCTGGGATCAGTAGTTACGGGGGAAGGGGGTAGAGTAAAGTTAACCCACGGCCCACGGGGAATGAAAAGCGTGCATGTTGTGAGTGGGGGGGGTCTGCATGAGGCGAGAGCGCTGTACTACTATCACTGCAAGTTAGAAAGTCCTAGGGGACGGACGTAAGTGAGAACAGTCGGGAGATTGTGACAGTGTTTTCCAGTGATGACTGGTAGGTGGAACGATGATTGATAATTATGATTGATGTATTATATTCGTCTACGACCATGATGTAAATAAGTATATGTGAGGAATGTGGAAGTCCTTGATACTGTATATAGCAATGTGCGCCATGAGCGATAGATGGAAGTTAGCTTCATGGATTTGTAGCGAGAGTGAGTAGGGTGGAATACGGTGGAGGTGTGTTACCGTAGGATGTTTGGTGAGTGAAATGTGAACTATTGTGTGTACGCTTCATGAGTTGTAATGAGGGGTGAAGTGATTAGAAATGGTATGGTATTATACCAATGTAATGTTATTTTTGTAGGTGCCGGGGTCGGGCCGAAGCGCCGCCTACGGTGAGCACAGGGGATAGGCCAGCATAGGGCCGAAGGCCACACATAGGCCAGGAGTGAAGCTGTCGGTGTAGGACAGTCGCAGCACATGAGTCGTGGCAGTCTGGCCACAGACAGGGATGTATATAGGATTGTGAATGTGCTATTAAGATGTGCTATTGTGACATGGATGTATTACTGTGCGAATGAGATATTCATGTGAATTGAAGTATTAACGTGCTATGGCCACGTGAGGTGTATAGGAGGCTAAGGTGTATTGCCATAGGGAGGCGCTGTTGAGAGACGGTGGTGTGAAAGAATATTAGTGTGTCATTAAGACTCTGAGGGGAGAGGCTGAGGCCGAGGTGTCTTTAGAGTAATTACCGGGTTGTGGACCCGAGGAAGTGTCTTTACTGAAGAAGGCCGTGGACGGCAGTTAACTTGAAGAATACAATGTATGTATGTAATTGCACTGTTATCCTTATCTTTATATTTATGTTTAATAAATGTGTGAGTCTGATGGGTTGTTCTGTTAAGTGTTATACTTGTTCGTTCGTGATTGTTGTCCTGTTATAACCATCGCATCTCCCAGTCTGGGATTTGTGACAGATGCTGTGGACGACGCCACTAAATTTCACCATTCATGTCTGCATTCAAGAATAGCTTTGCTGAGAACGCTACTTTTTTTTTCAGTAGGTTTTTAAAAAACAATGACACGCGTTCGATTGTTTTGTTTCCTTCCTGCCTTGCCAACCAATTAAGGTACAAAATTTTACTGAACCCAGCACGCATGCCACTCGAAGCTGAGCAGGTCAGTAATGACTTTGCTCCGAGGCTGCTAAATCTGGTAAATACTTGCAGTATGACTCAAATTTAAAGTGACAAAAATAGGGGGAAAAATAATGTATTGATTTTCCAAGAGCTTCGCTAAAATTGTAAGTAGCTTTAGTAAGTTGTAACGCAAGGTGTAGACAGTGAATTCTAATAAAAAGATGATATATAAATGAAAATGAATAGAATTAAACATTATTTCTATCAGGAAGAACCACCGTCAGATTTATTATATGTAAAAACTGGA
>OZ007571.1:62358088-62500588 GCA_963931925.1 Onchidella celtica
TTTACCTATACAGTTTTTCCACTGCCGTGCTGCACTTCTTTATATTATTATATTATGTAATGGACTCGGTAATTACCCATATAAACGCTTACACAGGACAGACAAGAACGTCCATTGTTGACATGTCGCGGTGACAGTGCGGGGAAAAAAGGGGGGGGGGAGGAGGGGCTGTGAACAGTTATTACAACTTTCTGTCACAAACTGTTTAATGCCCTTGAACCTGGACAAATATTTGGTAATCTATTGTTCCCCTTACTGACCTGACCTAGAGCATAATATATAACACTAGAGTAGTAGGTTTGTACCAGTCTCAAAACATTATCAAGGTCCACTTCTCTTCTCATTGAAGGATAGCAGTGGGAGGAGAAAGGGAGGTCGACCTCATTTCAAAATGTTTCAAAGGTTTCACTTGCTGCTGAAAAGAAATCGAAATGTAAATGGTCAGAGCCGATAACAACCATCCGACAGTAGTAAGAAAGAGCAGACAAAAGTCTAATGAGAAAACTGCTTGACGGTGAAATAAAAATTTGGAAAGGCTTGTCGTGTTACAGAAATGATGACAGAATGTGAACGGGTCCAGGAGGAAGAGTCATCTGGCTAGACTAGACAGAGAAACAAAATATTGTATATGCCAGCGGGTAATTTGCATTACACAGAATCCGATAGCAAATAACTATATCGCTACTTTAATTCTTGTTTGTTTTAACTCCACGTTTTGCACAACTGAGAAATTCTACGTCAAACGTCTGCGGTTTTAGTATTATGATAAGGAGTTAAAATAAATCCGAACTGCGAAACAGCTTGGTAAGTGCCACACCGCAGTAAGAATCTGCATCTTCCATATCCCAGGCCCTCTCGATTTTCGTGAATGTTCTGCTGCTCTTTAAATAACAGGGCAAAACTAATGATTACGAAAAAAGAATGGGAAATGGCGAGGCATTGATGAGATATTTTACTCCATGCCTTGTGAGGAAGGATTAATATTTCACACCAACTCTCTGTCTCTGTAAAAAGTATTTCCTTTTGCTCTCTTCACCTAACTTATTGCCTTATTTTGGGCCTCGTCTTTGCGGACCACGACTGCTGTTTACTTGTGGACGGCCTGATGTATTTTGATCACACGAGAGCGTCAATGTAATTCAAACCATCTCGTCGAGTACTTGTTGCATTTCTGGCCAACCTATAAACTGTATTTCTAAAATCATCCCCCGACCAAAAATAAAACTGGCCCAGCCCTCGTTCAATATTGGCACGTTTAGCATCTCTGATCAAAGCGATCAATAGTGCTTTTGCAACGGTCAAAACTGTCCCGGCTCACTGTACTCCCTTCAAGGCGCAAGGCCTGGAGAGGTTGCCAAATCAAACCAACCACCTTCAGTAAACTCCAGGGGTGAATAACACAGGGATGGTGGATTTTAACTGACCAGCTGAGCTTGTGGAGGACTCGGTGTCTTGAGAAACACGATTTTCTGTCGAGAACATTTCGAAACTCTTGCCAAAAAGTAAGGCTAAAATTACAGCCTGTTTGAAGGTCGTCTTTTTCGTTTTATTCTCGTTTTGACACTAATTCAAATCAAAGGAACAAACAATAAATTTGTTCAATTAATACGATGCGTTTAGAGAAACTCATTTAACACAACAATTGTATTTTATTTCAGTGCACCACGCGTTAGGACGAAAACAGTACTCTCACTATTGCCAAAGCCGAGAGTGGGCAAATTTACTTTTGGCGCAATCGATTCATAAAAAAAAAAAGAGGATTCAAATTATTTTGACAGTGATTTTGTTCCTGTTTCGCATTCTGCTTTTGGGCTTAGCTGGTAGATGTCCATAATATGGACCTGATTAGGCATACAGTAGTAGACAGAAAATATGTTCAGGCTGCTTCTTAAACCTTTGTTCAGTTGCCTATGTTTAAAAAAAACTATTGACAAAGCATGGAAATTTCCAGACGCTGAAATTAAAAAAAAAAAAATTAATAGAAGAATAAATTTTAAAAACCTTAGAAGAATGTGTTGTCTCTTTGAGCTTGAGTTAGGTATGCCACCTGGCGAGGACACGGAGTGCGACTGGGCACTGGTATCAGGTGTTGCTGCAAACGAAAATCAGTTCGGTACACACAAACTGATCTCCACAGACAAACTTGTACCTGCATTTTTCTAACTTTACGAACGTGTAGTAGCGGTGGGGAGGCTGAAAGAACTGCTGACAGAATGTCACAAAGTTTGTTGAGATGCGCCCTAGACAGAAGGCAAACAGGAAAATTATTTCAAACGCTTGGCAGTAAGCCGCATTCCCTTGCCAGGGCCTTGTCCACTGCACGGGTCAAACATACGCAAACATTGATCAGGCTTGGTATGCGCTTGAACTGCGACACACAGTCTCTTTCTTGACCTCGTAGATGCAACTGGGCACTCTAGACACTAGATTTACGTGCAAATACCATGATGTCACCGTTGTCTCTCTGGGTCGACTAGAAGACGAATATATCTATGTAATAAACAGTATTGTATGAATGCATGTAGGCCAAGAAGTAGTATGACTGGCTTATGGCATGCACCGAAATACTGTCTTATTAAAAAAGCAAAAATTCAGGTAACATTATTTAAAATTAGCTGCAGTGGGCATCAACAGAAACACACAATGTAACTGCTGAACTGGAGTAACTGTGAGGTCATCCTGTATTTTTCCAGTGGCCTACTGAAACTACGTGTTTGAGTTCTGTAGCCGGGACCTCGAAATCAGACAGAATCGTGGGTTGCATTGAGTGAATAGCAGAATTTTGTGCACGACAAGTATCCTAACAAGTAAACTCCAGCAGTGTCTAGAATGAGCAGGACAGAAACCATTGCAAGCTCTAAATGTCTAAATTTCTTGCTTGCATCTTGTTTTTTTTATTTACTTTTAATAACCACTAAAAAGTTTTCAAATCCAAGAGTGTTGAATAAAATTATCTCTCTCTCCCTCTCTCTCAAACGACTGTAGTAAAACTGGACAATGAACTGGACAGTAAGCTGGTTGGTCATGAGAACACTGCATGACTGACAGGTCCCATGCGGCAAATTCGACTCTTAGTTTGACCCTACGCGTGTCTAAGCAGGACTCGAGGGTAGGACTTCAGCAATCATGCCCAATGGGCGTTTCTCACAGTAAAATTGACTCGTGCATAGTTTGCTGTACACTGCGGGTGAGGGGGTTGAGATGGGCAGATGTACAATAGTGTAATTAGGACGCACAGAGTAAGGTCTTTAACCCCCCCCCCCCCGCCTCCACCATGCACACACACTCCCTCCCAAGTACATACATACAGAGCCTTCATCTTTGTCTCACTGAGAGAGGTTGGACAAAATGGAAGGGTGGGGCGGTGTCTATTGACAGAAAGCGCTGATCTCATGTACAATGTTGACATAACTGGCTGATGAGCTGGTTATGTCAGTCATAATGTCAGTAATGATAACATTTACACATACAGTTATTTCTCATGTATATGATTATTGGTCTTTACTGCAGTTACAATTGTTGGAAATCATGGAAAATGTAATTTTCATACTGTCAATAATCGGGACTGCAGAAAATGAGATATTGTGAAACTGTCAAGCTTGGTATTTCCGTGACAGATCATTCATCATAAACAATGATCATCAATGCAGTGGAATTTTGTAGTGATCCCCGTTAGCATTTTTACATTATTCGCAGTTTGCGCATGCCTGACATGACGTTCCCTTGTTAATGATACAGCTGTAGTTGTAAAAGGACGGAGATTTTTTTTGGGGGGGGGGGGGGGGGAGGTCAAGCATTTCAAACAGTTTAACTTTAACCCCTTCACCCCTCCCCCCCCCCCCCCCCCCGGGATCAAGATGGTCCAAATTGTGTTACACGTCTGAAACAGAATTTAACCGCAATTTGGATGCCACACTGGCCATCTTTCATCGACTTATAGGGGCCTACCGTCACAGAAAATCAAGTTAAGCCTACATAGATAAGTACGTGCAAAGTCTTATCCTTATTTGTTACAAACCTAAAAAGATATAATATATATATACTGTTTCGTATATTAAGGCACTTTGGGTTCTAGAAGGGTTAATTCATTTGGCCTATGGAAATGAAGAGTAAGACGTATGTCCTCAGATTGCACACTCTAGTACAATCTTTTTTGCATGTATTTTTATGTCGATAGCGCAGTCTCTTTCCCTCCTCTATTTTAGGAAGTGTCTTAGTTCTTTGCTTGAAGATCCCCGGCCGGATCCTCCTTGAGGGTTTTGGACCTCCTTAATTGTAAACAGAATGCAGTTTGAGGACCAATACACCTCTGGCCTCACAAACGAGAGCATTCCGAGAGCCGGTTCGTGCAGTATTCCAGGTTACTTTTCAGCTTTACACGCTTCTGTTGTACGGCAACCAGGTGATTCATAGGCTGCTGAATAATCACGTCAAAGTGATTCACGGAATGCCCAGTTATGCAGGTGTGTGTGTGTTTGTCCAATTCACAGAATGCCCAATCGTGCGGGTGTGTATGTGTTTGTGAGCACGGGCTGGTATAACTATGGTATGAACTTGCGTACATGTGTACAAGCACGAATGACATACTATGACTTATGGCAAATGCCAGTGGGGTGTGTTTTATCTTACTGACTGTACCCTTAAATGTCCTTGCAAGGAGTATCGATAAGATTAGCAAAAGGTAAGGTGTAGACATCCTGAAGCTTCCCCCCCCCCCGCCCCCATTATTTCCTTTTTTCTTTTCTTTCTCGAACTTGTTGCTTTGCTTTACCTTAGGAGACTGCAAGCCCGGGCATGCAGTCGGTACGATTTCACTGGAATTGACATGTCATGTATCATTATAATAAATATTCAGCTAATTGTGATAGTGTACAAGAAACAAAACATGCGAGCCAGGGGCACCCCTCCCGCCCCCCCCTCCACCGCGCAAAACAGCCAGGAAGATTTGGGCAAGGCAAGAAGGAAAAAAATCGGACAGAGAAAGCAAAAAGATTAACAATGATGTAAAATTTTGGGCGAATCAACCCCTTCGCCCTCTTTAACCAAAGAGTTCCCATACGTCTGTGCCCAAAATAAACGTTGGTCGAACATAAAGTTAATTATAACCGTGTGCTTGGAATCTCTAGAGTTTTCCCCAACCAAATGCTGTATGTCGTTGAGCTCTGGGAAAACCATATTAAGAGTTGTACTGCATAGTTTCCGTCTCTCTAAATGATCGTTTATATTGTTAAGTGTCATCAAGGTTACGGGCTTATTCAGAAATGTTGGAATTTGTCAGAAAAGCAAACTTCCTGTTTCGGATATTGAAGTTCCTGTTTGTGCAAATGCACTGCAGTTCAACAGCAGTTGCGCAGACCCGGACCTAATTTTGGTGGATGAGACCTCCGTACATGTCAAACACTTTTATGCAAACATGATTGTCTCCGGCTTGGGTTTTCCAGGACAAAGAGATTAACCGAAATCTGACAACTTCTTTATTCTGTAGAGGTGCACTGTGGTTGCACTTTAGCTCAAGACATTCACTATTCACGACAAAGCTGACTGGAAATGAATTAAAGAAAGAGTTAGCAGCAGTATTTGTCAAAAAGAGATGAAAGTCCCCTGCAAGTATAAAGAACTAGCCGGAATTGCTGCATGTGCACTATATTTTATAGTCTACCATAACTCTCACTGTAGGGACAATAGACAATAGCACCAGGCGTGAGCCCGCCCCCGTTTCTCTCGGAAACAGACCTCATAATAATTATTGCGACTGAAGTTTCAAACACAACATATTGCAGTCAGTCAGCCGCAAATTGTTATCTCACGAAAGTCCCACTGAAAACCCAGTACTCCAAATTTATTTTTATGTTCGTTTTAATTCGTGTCGGCGCGAATGAATGAAGAGAGAAACTGTTATAGATATCGGCCTATAGATAGATGGATGCATGGATAGATGGATGGATAGATGGACGGGTGGACGGACGCACGCATGCACGCACAGACGGATGGACGGGTGGGTGGATGGATGGGTAGATAAATTTTTGTTAAAAAGGCCTTAACAAAACATTGTGTATACCTAACATTTTTTTTACTTTCCCGGAAATGTTACTGTCATCTTTTTACACCAATCAACCTTCTGGCTTAACCAGCAGGACAAGCACTTATTATCTCTTTGTCCCAAAATTCTCTCCGGAGACCATAATCAGTTAGTGAATTCCTAGATAACACAAGCCCCGATAAAACGGCCTTTCGTCGAAAGGAGATCCAGGAAGTTCGTGATGCTGAAAATTGCTTTCAGTAAAAGCATGTTAATCGGAAAAAAAAAAGTACATTATTTTAAAAGTAATTTGCAGGTTATGCAAGTTACACCTGGTTCAATGTCACTGACACCTGCAAAGTTTGCACAATGCATTTGTTGGCAAAATATTTCCATACATAAAAATCATAGTAAAAACACCGATATCATGAATGGATTAATTGTGCTGCAAAGAAAAGCTGAATTGTAGTTGAGTGTTGCAAGATAGACTCACGTAACCTGTCTACCTGTCAGGGTGTCAGATTTTTGTCATTGCATCTTTTCATTTTCTTGTATCTTCAAGACACTTGTAAAGTAGGGCGAATGTGATGTTTAAATCATTACTACACAACTTTTCAGCAGATTTCAACAAATTAATGCCTTATTTTGCAAACAAGTAAGTATGAGCACATTAGGAATAAACCACCTGAGGCGCCATTGCTTGCTTGAGTTTTAATATATTTATATAACTGTCTTTGTTCAGCGGCAACAGAGAATCGTTCTTTCGTATGAATGACAAAAATTCTTTGTTTCAATATTTTTCAAGAAACAGACCTCTGTTTAACAGTTCCTCTTTCGATAGTTTGCTTTGTTTGAATCTATGCTTTGATTATTGAATCTTGCTAAATAGTGCGCAGTTTTTTGCATTTTACTGTCATCAAACTTTTCCTCAAACTGTGGATCTTAATATGCACCATACATATGCTCCACTTTATAAAATACAAAATTTCTTGCATGATAAAAACATGAAGATTTGCAAAGCTGACGCGGTCCTTAACTTTAAAACTGCTTGCCGTGAGCCATCCGAACAAGGAAAAACACTGCAGTCTTTCTTCGCGCTGGACAAAGAGCTGACAGTACAAAGCCGAAACGATAGGGTGTTCCTCCGCACACGAACTTGCCCAGCCAGGCTTGAACTCGTACATCTGACCCTTTTTCCTGTATCTAGGTCGCAGCTGACTGCAATCGATCGGGCGAAGTACCGCATAGCAAAACCGTGCTCCTTTGTGCATTTTTGTTATGGGAATCTCTGGTTTGATAAGGAATTATTGCAACTTGAAAATAAAGTAGAGGTACTAATATTATCAAAGAGATTTGAAATTTATGCAACAATGTGCGCCCTCGCTTTTCTGACCTGGATTGCTTGTCGTGACCGCTTTTGCACCCACTGACTTTGTTCAGTGTTCAGTCGGTCAACGCTCAGCCAATCAGAATCGCGGAAGCCCAGGCAGGGCGTCGCACTCCTTTATAACTCTCACGTCAGCCGTGCACAAAGCCAAACGAAAGTTCAGCGCTCAGAGGAGTCATTTGTGGTCATCTGTAGCAGTATTCACACAGGGATTGTATTCGTGTTTCACTTTGGATTATTAAAACTCGACATCATGTATACGGAAAACCAGATTCAGTGTGCCTTGCTGATGTCTTCAGAAATTTCTTTGAGCAAGCTCAGCGAGGATTTTGGAGAGCGAAGTGATCCGACTGGCGAAAAAACACAAAAGTAAGAAGAACTTATTTTCTATTCGATCTTATTTGTGTGAACATGTTTCTGCTTCTGTTTTGCAATGCAGATTGTAGACATTAATGCAATCTGTTAATCAATAGTATATGGCACTAAAATAACGTAGGCTATATGTTTTGCGCACATTGCATTCTTTCTTAAGTCGAGAGAGTCAAGATACTCGCAGTTGCAAATGCTCCTCTCAAACATTTTTCATTGACATGTTTGTGCCTTCCAAAGCTTGCACACTTGCAGCCTCTCTTTAGAAATTGTTTTACACCTGCCATGTGTCAAGACTTGCATTCTCGGTCATGGGACATAGTTAACGTTGGAAGGGCAGCAGAAAAGGCTTACGCTGGCAAAACGACCTACGCGCCTGTCCACGTGTATGCCTGGGTACGCCCACAGATGCTAAGAATAGATTTCCATCTCGCGCAATAACGGTGGCTGTATTAGGTCAACAATCTGGGGGTGTGAGGGGTTGTGCTCACATACCGTCTACAGTCGTTACCTCCCCCACTTTCCAGTACAGCTGGCACCTGTTTTAACGCCCTTGCATTAAATAATATTAATTACGCAGGGTTGCTAATATTATATAGATTTATGTGTTGCTTAGAAAGCATAATCGCTACTGTTGTTGATGTTGACACTCATGAGCAAAGTCTGAAGTGATTGCGCAAGACGCAATTGTGAACCTCAGTAAACAAAGTGTTTTTTGGAAACAACTCGTGTTAGGCTAATGCGATTCCAAGTGCACATGGCCTGATTTTCTGTCTTGCTTTTGAGATGAACAATGAATGCTTCTGTTTCATTGATTGTGTTGTTTTGTTGCATACCTCTGACGCTGTTGGGAAATAATAGAATGCAAAGCCAACGGCAAAAATTTGCTGCCTACGCGCATTACAGTTATTCTAGATCCAGGTCTATATAGCGTTTATAAGTCACAGCAACGACGAAGACAAGAAAAAAGCAGTGTCCCATTTCAAAATATTTTCAAAACGTCATGTTTCGCTATTTTCATCCCTGCATATTGCACCCCCCCCCCCCAACCAATCAAACATGCAGGGAGAGGAGGGAGGGAGGGTTAGTCAGGATGAGCTCAGCAGTCATGACTGTATATGTTATTAATAAAACCTCATTGTATACTTAGAAAATATCTCTTGAGAATGCCCAGTTGCTGTGAGTCATACCACTAGTCAGGAAATATGAGTCATCAAGGGTGACAAACCCATATTTTAGGAATACCCAAGACTTGCCTGGTTATGGAATGCCAGTTGCGCACAGATTGCATACTTTTATTACATAGGCCATCATTTTTTTTTCTTCTTCAGAACCTGGTTGACTATCAGCGAAGCACTGGCCATCACTTTGAAGCAAGCTTTGCGCCAGAAGAGAGTGACTATGGGTGTGTCTAACTGTGCTAAACTGCTTGGCTGGTAAGTTTGTCTAAATCTTGTTATTTAATTGTGTGCCTAACAAGAAGCTCATAGAAGTTGTAATGAGCATTTTTTTTTTTGTGTGTGTGTTAAATCTGGCCTGGAAATACCAATAGATATTTAAAAGAAGTATTTCTATTATTTATGTACATTATATTTTGTTTGAAAAGAGAAGATACTGGAAGGTAAGGTACAGCTGAAAAATTTGAGTCTGGTGAAGTGGCTTAATAGATACAGAGATGTTTTACTCTAAGAAGTCATTTAATTTTTATTGGAAGATTATCACTTGTTATGGTTCTGTAGGATATTCTATTGGTTATTGCGCAAAGTTAATGTCAATGAAAATGAGGTGCAAATTATCGTCTCATCAACTTTGTACCAAGTTGTGTTTTGTTTGGTTTTTCTGCAGCTCTCCAAACCGAGTGATGATGTGTATCCTCCCCGATATTTCCACGGGTGATGTGGCGATGCATATCCATCACACTCTTATAAAATCGTTTTGCTGGGAGCATGAAATCAGACTTCTCATGGTAAGGACTTCATACTTACATACATGTTAATTCTTGGTTAACTTTACTGTTATTCTCAGTGATACACCACTAGTCAAAAACTGCAGATCTCAAATATGTTTATATTATTATAAGCAAAAAAAAAAATGAAATAGCATGAACCAATTCCTAATGGCTACTTCTCCCATTCGCCCAGAATGCAAAATTTATTGAAAAAAAAAATACTTAACCAATCATGCTAAGTGCCATGTAAACAAACCTAGCCACAGCTGTTTCATATACATGTACTAATTTTTTCACTAGGGAGCCCATGAATTTTGCTGGAAAAGATTCCCAGTTGCAGTGCAATTTTTTTCCTTATTGTTGATGACTTTATCAGACACATTTGGCAGAAATTAACAAACGAGACATCCTGTTTACAGGATATGAAAAGGGCATAGCAATTTAATGTCTTTTTCTTATCTCTGTTACTCCAGGTGAAGAACGAGCAGTGTTTGCTTGACCTAATGAAAGGCTGCCCTGAATATGTTGATGCAACCACTGAAACAGCATCATGCTTGATCATTGAGCATCCTCTTGATGGCAACAGTGAGGCTGACACTTTTGTGTGTGGTTACCATGACGCTGTGATGTATAGTGACATTCTGCCCAAGCCAGTTATACATTTACCAGAATGAAACTTTTAGTGACAGTATTATCATTTACCTGCTTCTAAACCACTGAAGCATTCTAAAGTACACGTGTACTCTGAAACCATGGCTGCCACATGGCCGTAGTTCGGCAGCAATGAAACTCCCATCACCCCACAGATGGTGACAAGATGCCGGACCGTCAATGGCCCAGCTTGTTGTCTGTGCAGATCATTCTCCAACAACAAATGCTGGTGCGCGCCTGTCGTAATGTTGAGTGTCTACTGTCTGGCCCAGGCCTAGAGGAGCACATCGTTACAGTGTTCAACCAACACCTCATCATTATCATGGCATTTTCAGCTCATCTGGTTCATCCACAAGATGTAAACCTACAGTTTTGCAGAGGTCAAAGCCTGAATATCATCTGATTCTGGCCTCATGTTTGAAAGGAAAAATTGAGGCAACATTTAACTGGTATTGCATGTTTAGTAATTTGAATCATGTATTACTGTAAATTAGATTTTGCTGAAGTTATCAGTTTAGTTGTTTGAGAGAGCTGTAATTTTGTTTCGTTAGATGAAAGATTGATATAAAGTTACATTACCTATCTTTACGAATGATAGATTTTCATATGCATAGTACCCAACATCAGATGTTTAGGATTGCAACATTTATATCTTCCACTGTCTGAAAGTGAAGCTAAATAAAGTGAAATTGAAATTTGTTTTGGTGCTGACAGTTCAGTAGCATGAAAAGTTTGAAGATGGAATTGTTTAAAGTTCATAAACTGCATTAATTAGCTAATTTGTACATTGTATGCATGCATGTTTGTTCATTTACTGAGGACCAGTTTTGTTTGTTGTAATTTTTTTTACTTTTTTAATTTTGATTTGTAGTGTAAGATAATCACAATTTATGGACAATCAGAAAGAAAAGACAAATTAGCATCCCCCAGATATTTCAGTGAATTAACCAGAAACCCATATCAATTTTGCACATGATCTTGGAATGGATTTTGATGCAATAGGGTGATAAGCACCATTTCACTGATTATTCTTGTGAAAAGTGATGTTGGTTTTTGTTTGTCAATTTCCTTCATATTTTTTATTATATTTGCCCATAATTGAATCGGAAACACCCTGTTTTTCAATTCTTTGAACAGGAAAATTAGAATGCGCATGTATGTGAAAGAAATTAAGCAGATTAACATCTGAGGTCAAAAAAGAATGTCTTATAGAAATTTGAATGTTTATTATTTTTACTGAGCATAATAAAATGCACATTCTTTATAATGTAAATCTGTCACTGTATAAAAAAAAATATTCAGACCAGCAAATCTATTTGCATGCTCAGAGGGCAGATTCAATTTCATTGCAGTTAGAAAAAGTTCCAGAATTTTGCACTGGCAGGACAGGACCTACATTTTGATCCCTGTAATGTACATGTATTCATCAAAGAAGAGAAAAACGTTTTGACTCTGTCTAAGAGAGTTGCTTCATGAATGGTATTGTAGCACACTAAAAGATTAATTATACTATAGGTAATTAACAAGGACGTGATTGGTCAAGCATATACAAATATGTACTTATGTCTACTGTAACCTGAAGTAAGAGTAAGACCTTGAGCTCAGTCTGAAATAAAACAAAAAAACCTTGAACCTGGTTGCTGTTTTGCTTGGTGAATTGTAAACAGTCATGTGATACTGGTATGCATGTGTGGGTCTGACCTGTTGTTTGGCTCTAGTGTGAGGCTGGCAGTGTGGCGTGAAAGGTTGTTAAATGCCACCTAGCCTGTACTGCTAGTGACCTCGTTGTCAAGGAGTAGCGAGACAACAGACGGGAAAATCTTGGGATGTTGTTTGTCCATTATTAGGTCCATCTTTATGGGTTCTTACTGTCTCTGTTGACCTCTTTCTGTGTTGCAAGTTTTCTCCTGCCATATTGTCTTAAGTAGCAGCATTATATTTGTATTTATCAGTCCATTCTCTTTCTTCTCTGTTGTTCTGTATTTCCTTTTCGTGTATTGCGCATTCCTGCAATGACAAGATCTATAAAATAGATCTTTCTAGATACACCTAATAGGCTGCCTAGCAACGAGAGCCCACGTGTTTGGATCATTGGCCGGGGCTAGTGTTAAGTCTGCATCTGACCTGAACTTTCTCTGTCTGTCGTTTTGTCCTTGCCTTGGCAGTTAGTGATCACGAACGTCATGTTGTCGGCCCTATCGATATGCCCTGGTCATAAACCCAGACTCCCATGTTTTTGTCTGGGGCATCGACGGTAATGCACGTCTCTGAAGCACGCCTAATGCACACCTTGTGTTCAGTGGTGCGGGGAAGGTGGGGGCAGTCTTAAGGTAGACCCACACCGACATCAGACCCGACGGTCAGACCAGACCGTCTTCCGGTGAAAAAGAATGTGCACCAGTTGAATAGTAATCACAGGTAATAAAAATCGGCGATCGTCCCACACCAAGAGCCGACGTCTCGGATCAGACCGTTTAGGAATGAACGTGTTCATTCGACACCGACCGTCGGGCGAAAGGGGAAATAATTATAGGGGCCTTTTCCTCTCTAAATAATCTCCCTTTTCCCGCGGCTTGTAGCGTTTCGCACTCAATTCAAGTGGTGGCGAAGTGAACACATACTATCAACTATGGATGATGAAAGCCTCATTCTATGCGTCCAACATAGGCCAGCAATTTACGATAAGAAAGATAAATTGCATCACAACAGAGACTACATACAAAAGCAATGGGAATCTATTGCCAAGGAGATGAAATCTGAAGGTAAGTAATATCATTTTTGCCATTTTTATTATTGTCGTCGTCATAGTTGTTGCTGTTGTTGTTGTTGGTGGTGGTGGTGATGGTGGTGATGATGATGATGATGATGATTAATTTTGTTGGTTGTATGGAGATATGATATAAACATGAGACATACAGTGTACTTAAAAGCATTTCAATGTCACATCTTTTATTTTATTCAAGTACATGTACATGAAGAGGTTAGAACTAACTAGAACCAGATTTATTCATTCTAGTTGATTTCACTGTACCCTCTGCTTGCATACCAATGCCACACCCCCTCTTCCCATCCCTTTTCCCAGCCCCCTTCCCATAACAACTTGTGTGTATTTTATTCCATGGCCCACCTCAACAGAGAACACTCCAAACAATGAATGTACTGTAAATGATCTCTCTCTCTGTCTCGCTCTGTCTGCCTGTCTTTCTCTTTGTCTCTCTCTCTCTCTCTCTCTCTCTGTCCCTCCCTCCATCTCTCTCCCCTCCCCCTTCCACCCTCCTCTCTCTCTTTCCCTCTTGTCTCTCTCTTTCACTCTCTCTCTCTGACTTTCTGTCCCTCCCCCCCTCCTTCCCTCCCTCTCTCCCTCCCTCCTTCCCTCCCTCTCTCCCTCCCTCCTTCCCTCCCTCTCTCTCTCTCTCTCTCTCCAACTTGGAACATATTTTTAAGCACAGCCTAGGAAGTAGCAGACAAATTACGTTCAATTGTAACTTCCTCCATTCGATTTTGATCAACTTGGTAAAACTGTTATTGTCACTTACTCCAGAATGGGCAAAATTTAAGTCAAGATATTATTTTGCCAAGGCAAGCTTCCTGTTGGTGATGTGAAATAGTTCATTAATGAATTTCTGACTGCTTTTCCATCTCCAGTTTGTCTCCCGGCAGATCTTGCTGTGGTGGCCATAAGGGGTGAATCGGTATCAGCACCGATTGTGTCCATTTCATTTGTTCTTTCAGGTTCCCTGTTCTGAATATAGTTGTGCAAGATGCATGTTGCTTTCACAATGTCAGTAGCAAAATCCACTTGGACTTCGATTGGTTTTCTTAAAATTCTCCACATGCTGGACAATATCCCAAACGCACACTCGATCTGCTTTCGTGCTCTGGACAGTCTATAGTTAAAAATGCGTTTCTCGTCTGCTAAATCCCTCCGCGGAAAGGGTCACATAAGATTTTCCAGCAAAGGAAACGCCTCGTCTCCAACGAATACATATGGTACTTCTATGTCGGTGTTGGAGATCTTTTTTGGATCGGGCAGATGCAATCTATTTGATCTCAGCAGTTGGAAAAAATTATAGTCTTGAAATATGCCTCCATCACTGGAGCTCCCAAATGCCCCCACATCTATGACAACAAATTTAGACCTGGCATCACATGTTGCCATCAGTACGATGGAGTGGTGCCCTTTATAGTTAAAATATTGGGAACCGGAATTGGTGGGGGCTTTTAGTTGCACATGTTTGCCGTCGATGGCGCCTGCACATAAAGGAAATTGCCATCTTTCATAAAAGCCGTTGGCTATCTGTTCCCACGTTTCTTTGTCTGGTACAGGCATTTCTTTTGGTTGCAGTCTCCTCCAGATGACTTGCACAGTTTCTTTTACAATGCAGCGAACTGTCTCAGCTCCAAGTCGAAAGCGAAATGCCAAAGACTGGAATGATTCACCAGTTGTAAGGAACCTGAAAATAGGAAATACATGTATTTTGTAGTGTGATAGTGTATGTTTCATAAACATTTTATTCTACAAGTTGAAAAAAAATTCCATACATTTTCCTTTTATTTCAGTGAATGCAGTGAAGACAAGATGGGGCCACATCCGTGACTACTTCCTGAAAAAGTATCGGGAAAATAGAAATGTCAAGTCTGGCCAGGCAGCTGCAGGGAGAAAAAAATGGCATCTTTACGATGCGCTAACATTTTTGATTCCTGTATATAACCCACGGGAAACCTGCAGCAATCTTTCTCTTGTCGAAGACGCCACCGAAACTGCCCAGGCCACGGACTCCTTGGACACCGATTCCCAGGCTTCATCTCTGATGACCAGCAGGGCTGATTCTCCATCCCCACAACCACCTCCTGTGCCCTATAAACGAGCACCAAAAAGAAAGGTCTCCAGCACAACTGCTTCTGTCGTGGATGAGGAGATTCTAAAGACACTACAGAAGCCAGAGAATGATGACGAAATGTGGGCCAGAAGCCTCATTCCTTCATTGCAGAAGCTGAGACATTGACAAAAATTAGAATTTCGGGTGGAGGTGCAGAGTCTACAAATAAGATACCTGAGGCGTCAAGATGAAGAAGAAGTCAGAGGTTCTGCAAATCCTCGTCCTGCTCAGGGGGCTTGCAATTTGGATTACAGCACCACTCAAGAACACTATGAACAGTGGATGACCTAAAAACATTTCTTCCTGTTTTGACTTTTTCTTTCCAAGCATTCAGCGTTAAATTGTGTGTGTGTGTGTGTGTGTGTGTGTGAGAGAGAGAGAGAGAGAGAGAGAGATGTAAATGTTAAACAAACAAAACAATAAATTTTCTTTACTGTTGACCAAAAGCTTAATCATGGCAATGTTGAACGTTTAAAAAGTTAATTACAAGTTAATGTTACAATAAATAGGGAGTTGATTTTTTTTTCTTTTTTGTCATAGTCATCGCCGTTGTTGTTGTTGTTGCTACTGCTGTTGTTGTTGCTGTTGTCGTCATCGTCGTAGTCGTTGTTGTTGTTGTTGTGATGGTCATGATGTCGATGATGATGATGATGATGATGATGATACTATTGATCATAATAATAAGGAAGATGGTAGTAACACTTACCTCAAGGTAACAGTGAGTCGCTCAATTGGAGAAATCGGTTTCCTGTAATTAGTTCCTTCCTTTGTTAAAGCATCTCTGCAGATTTCTAGCAATTTGTTGAAAGAACTTGGTTTCATGCGGAAATATTTTATAAATCTTTCACTGTCCTCAACGAGTTGGGGATATAAATGATGGAACTCGCCAAGAGATTTTCTCTTTTGTTGTAAGGGATGGACCCAAAATCGTCTAGATCGATGCTGCCTTGCTTGCCTTCTTCTCAACCACAATAATAACAACTTTCTCCGCCTGCTACACGCCATTTTTAAAAAAGACGGTGTTGTCTGACCGTCGGGTTCCGGTGGCTGTGTGGGCGGCGTAGCCGGCAACAAATCGTCGGGTCTGGTCTGACCGTCGGGTCTGATGTCGGTATGGGTCTACCCTTACACTGACTCGCACGGCCTCTGGATAGCTCTACGAAAACATGTTACCACTGTATGATAAACTTGCCAGGTAATGCAAATAAATTAACCTGCCTCGACTAGCTGTGCGCTACTATGCTCCACTCAAGATCTATGTCACGCTGACAAAATACAATGTCGGCCCTACTGATCTGGGGGCTGCTGAGGTAAATATTTAGAAACGGTATTGTTGAAATTAAAAAAAAAATGTGTCTACTATTTAGTAGAATAACAGCGGCATCAACAACAACAATAACAAAACACTAAAAACAAATGTGCATTTCGGTGACCTTTTTGTAGGAACCCGGGTTTGATTGCGGCTGAAATTGTGAAAGTAAATTTCAGACACATCGACATTTGTCTGTGCAACCAAAAGACATACGTGTAAATGTATATATAATGTTACAACATAGATAATCCTCATGTTAAAAGGAAAAGATGGAGCAAGACTAGCATTGCACAATACTTAAATCATCTAAAACCTATCTGATGCGCACTTTCAGCCTTGTCTGGCGTTGGTACGCTTTATGACCTTGGCGATCAATAATCGCACCGCCCAGTCGACAGAGATGCTGATTTGATGTTTGTGAACCACGCAGACCGCAGTGTTTACGTCTAGGCTTTTCTCCTGTGTGACGTCATTTGTTTGCATCACGGTTGCTGTTGTTGACGCATACTTGTATAACATAACAGCAACGAGAGGTCACATTGTACAGTAAACTGAGCAAACAACAAACAGCCGTGGTAGTGATCTAGGTCAAACAAACAGACAACTGTAGCTGCGGAGAACACACAAGATCGGGAAATTTAATAAGTGCACTTGGATTCGCAGAACAGCGATATGAGTTACTACAAACGCGTTTCATTCAGTAACCTATTTTCTAACTTCTGTTTACAAGGCAAACCTGGAAAAAGATTGTGGGCGGCATGCAAACGGAATGTAATTCGCACGAATCAGCCAGTTACGAGGAAAGGCCTTGCTAAACACTGAATTCATCTTTGCTCCGCTTTGCCAAGTTGCTGGCCCCGTGCTTTGGAGCAAAATAATAATGTCGAAACTAACTTTCAATTTCAGTTCCAGTTTGGGACGGGCTTATTATTGTGCCCAGAAAACAATTACTGTTTCAACTATTCTCATCCTTGTCAACCCCCGCCCCTTTTCTTAGAACTAATCGGGTCTTTATAAATGTAGCAGCAGTAATGAATTTCCAGGCTTTCAAACCGAAACTGAACAACAGGAAAGTCATAAGATTATGCTGGCTGTGAGCAGAATTACTAATAACAGACAAAGATAACAATTACACAAAAATCGATGCATAATAATATAATATATTATGTCTAAAAGATATAATTTAGATTTGGACCGAAAAAACGTCATCCATTCGGATTTCACCAGAGCATGATGACTGACCGCAGTCCCTGTTAATTAATACAATGGTTAAAATGTGGCCAGCAAATAAAGAAAAAAGACGGTGCGGGTGGGGTGGGGTGGGGAGAAAGGGTATGTGGCAAAGTACAGTATTAGAAATAAACAGTGAACAAATGAGAATTATTCCATAAATCTCAAAATAATCAGAAAAAGGGGGGGGGGGGGCACAAGCTTCTTTCGGTTTGAAAAAAAAAGAAAACATACAACCGAAACAGTATTTGTAAAAAAAAAAAAAATGTTAAAATGGATAATCTAATACATTATTTACAGCAATTCGTCTGCCCTATTAAAACGAATGATTTACGGCGCATCCTGACAACTGAACTGAATCCAACCTGTTTTAAAACAAAAGTGATTTGTAGTCTGAATTTGTCATTCACTTATTGTCACATTTCTAGTCTTACGAACATGGATATTTCCCTAAGTGGATGGGGTGGGGTGGGAGAATAAATGTCTTATTCTAGCTTAAGACGGCACATACAGAGTCCCAATACATGATAGTGCGAAACAGTTCCTACGACAGAGAAAAACCCCAAACCATATTATTTTCTCAATGGACACGATCAAGGTCTGCAGCGCCAGACTCCTTTCTGCACAGATTGGTCATTATTTACTACCTGGCACATCTGATAGACTGAGTGTGTTTATATTACCTGGCGTATTTTTGTTCATTGATCCTTCGAGCTCACCAGATAAAATCAGCTCTTTTGTACAGTCTTGAAAAATGTATCCTCGATTTCAGAATTCCTTGACAGCGATGACAGTTCATTGTGAAATCAGGGCTGTCAGTGATGGGACACCTTGAAAAAGAGCGCAGTAGCAACTTCGATTAAATTATTTCGTAATGAGTAACATAGCATGAGCATGTGCAGGCTATAACGTAATCAATATTCCTGACAGATAAACCTCAAACTTAAATAAACTAAAAGCTGTTGTTAAGGGACCGTACCCTTATCACTGCTTAACTATAGCAGAGAGTATAGATGTATAGAGAGATCTCGAAACTGGGTCGCTGCGGTAAACAAGAAATTAAAGAATTGAAAGAGGCCGCCTTCACCAAAGATAGTATGCATATCTGTTTACTGTGGTTTGTTGATATTTTTGGGCTGATTGAAGCTATTTAGTGCCGTTTGTATGTTCTTATGCCCCGTGGAAGTGCAGAAACGGGTATTGTTTACCGCAGCGACCTGCTTTCCGCTCCATGCTAACAGTGGTTTCACGTAGTCTCTCGTGTCTCGCAGTGCAAATCTACCAATAGTGAAACCTCTCTATACATACATACTCTCTCACTCTGACTATGGCTTACTGTGTGAAATACTACGGTCACGTAACAGCAAGCAGCCGCTGAAAATGTGTTTCAAGAACAGTAGAACGGCGAGACTGTCGGTACGTTTCTGTCGATATGACTGTGCTCTGCCGGTTATCGTTTTGTAGAGATGTTGGCCCAGCAGAAACTTCTTAACTGGTAGGTCTGACTTGGGTTTCTGAACTGAAATCGTGATGAGTATAGAGTAGACTTTCCATGGTGTTCTGCTGACTACACAAATTACCGGATCGCTGGTTAGAGATAAGAGCGGAAAGACAGTCTGCGTGAGGCAGTTCGACAGTTTGGGTATCAAGGAAGTAGAAAAATTATACAGGTAAGAAAGTACTCAGAGAAAAGAGATTAAGCTGTCAGCACAAAATTTCAGAGACTAAGTTTCAGGATCGGTCACTGTGGCCAAACCCACAGGACTTCAGATTATGAGAGTGGATCTGACGAAATCGGGCTAAAGTGAAAGACCAAATGCCCGAGAAAACCGCTCCAAAGGGGCAATAGTCATTATCACTTATAATATGAAAGATTAGACGTTTTTCTGCATTCAGTTAAAACATTTCGCTTGAAGATGAAGTCGTCTTAGAAATAGTTTTTTTTTTTTTTTTCATGTAAAGAGGTGTGAAAATTTCACCTTTAGTCCTAGCATAATTATTATCCTAGGCTGTGGCAAGATACGAAAACTAATAATCATCAGCAGTACCGGTAACTTGATGCGTATTCTTGCGTATCCTCTCGATATAAAATAGTGACATTTTAATGTAATGTGTAAATTGATGTTTCTATTTACGGACAGAGTAACATGGTGACTGAGATTGTCTTTGTGGCTCCACATTATGAAAGATACTCCATGTCTTCACCAGGAGACCATGAGTGTTATAATTTATTACTAGTGTCATTATTGTTATCGGTGTCGAAAATGCACATGTTGAACACTTGTTTTAATGTGGAAATTATTTGCTAGAATATGTTATTTATGTTTACAGAAGGACTGCTTGAGAAATGCGTTCACAAATTCACTGGAGCTATTGACTTGGTTTCTGTTATGACAATTTTTACTGGGTATAGCATTACAAAATCTGTCTGACCTTTATTTGTTGTGATTGCCGCCGTTGTTTGCATGTCGCTGTTTGAATTTGAACGTCATTAACGAAGGTCGGCGTATACAGATAAAGGTTATAAAACGTGCTGTGTTTACAAAGACGGAATGGCTGTTTCCACCGAATGAACTGGGGAAACGGGGTAGGGGTGGAAGACACCACCAATGGGTGCGGACATGGCGCGGGCATAAGGTACAGGCAAATAATACGGTCCCAGGTTCAGTGAACAAATTTGCAGGGAAAGGGTGCGGTCGTCGAGTTTGCAGTATCTTCACCGGGAGCTTTTATAGCGGGCGACCTCGATCGTTACAAGTGCAGAAAGAAAGAAAGACAGCGATGACAACATGGGATCAGCTGATTATATTGCAGCAGGTAGTTCCGGGTTGTTGTTGTTAACGCAAGAGGGTGGACAAAGATGATAAAATTTAAAAAAAAAAGGTTGCCAATAAAACTTGTTCAACACGCCGCGCGCCGAAGCTTTACAAGTACAAAGAGTTTCGGTGTCCTATCTAACTTAATGTAGTATAGTCTGCTTGACTTCGCCCCGTTCAGATGAAAAGAGTAACTCAAAGTACTTTGCGTTCGGCTTTCCGCTTCACCTGCGCCACAGTGATGCACGAAGAACAAAGATTACAGACCGGGGGATGATGTCACATATAGATTGGAGCCTGCCCCAGACTGGGTCATCCGCCTTGTCCAAAACATAGGCCACGCATTTCACATACTGTACTGTCTCGCCGTATTCAACAAGCAAATTGTAAACTGGGTAACCTTCTGATTAGCCTGTATATAAATCCCCGAAATTTCTTTGCTGTCGTCCGACATTTCTTTGCAGAAACCGTCCAAATCTAGTTCAGGGACTTCTCTTTTCACATAGAGTAGTTATTATTTCATTAAGACGGCGCCATGACTTCTGAATTAATTTGGTCTAACAATTTACCTGGTCATTAGAATCATGCTGCTCATGATTGTTCTTCAGTGCCTTTAGAATGAAATGCTCATTTTTCAAAACTTTTGTATTGGAAGACCAGTTTTTCTCAAAGTTGTGGACTCAGTCATGCACCCCTACCCTGTTTTCCCCCTCCATGGCGGGCTTCGGGGCTTAGCGCCCTTGCTGACAGAGCTGTATGAGGAAGTTTCAAGCGATATTGCGATCAGCACACAAGGAAATCGACACTGATGGGCTTTCCTTATCCTGGCGTCCGTGACTGAATATATTAAAATTATGGTGGTCCAACTTTTGGGATCAGCTCAAAGACCCGGGATGTTCCTTGTTCTTTCTTTCATGAACCAGGGTGCCTCTAACAACAACAACAGCAACAACCTACAACTAATATACATATATATATATTTGTGCAGGTCTATGCGCAGGGCCGTCTTAAGATCATTATGGGGCTCTGGGTAACGCACGGGCTTTTCTTCACCGTTTCAAACACCAATGTATGCATGAGGGCGCCCTCGGGCAACTGCCCAATGCGCCCATGCTTTAAGAGGGCCCTTTATATGCACGTACGTGCAGTTTTGTAGTTTGCCTGATGTACAGGTGCAATTTCCTTGCAATTTTTAATAAAATAAAAATATGAATAACGTATATCCATTAAAAAATTTCAAATCACTTTGTTGTATGTACCTTATAAAAAAATTCAATATTGCATTAAAACGGCATTATCTGAATATTAAGAAAAAATGTATTGACGTCAAACGTTTGCAAACTTTCCTGTACAAAGAAGGATATTTAATAATAGCTTGAATACACAACACATGCACAAGTCCACTCTTCCCAATCGTGAATTTTCGAAGATGGCTCTAACTTTACCTACTTTAGAAGAATGACCTTGAAGCAATAACGTATATCCATTAAAAAATTTCAAATCACTTTGTTGTATGTACCTTATAAAAAAATTCAATATTGCATTAAAACGGCATTATCTGAGCCATTAAGAAAAAATGTATTGACGTCAAACGTTTGCAAACTTTCCTGTACAAAGAAGGATATTTAATAATAGCTTGAATACACAACACATGCACAAGTCCACTCTTCCCAATCGTGAATTTTCGAAGATGGCTCTAACTTTACCTACTTTAGAAGAATGACCTTGAAGCAATATGTGGCTCAGAGGTTCAAGCAAGTTATGTTTGCAGCTAACCATGGAAACGAAATTGGGCCAACGAGTGAGGTTTTAAAATCTCTCTCTCTCTCTCTCTCTCTCTATCTCATGGGAAATACAAATGAAATACCCTCGCATTACAATAAAATGATCAAGTCATGATGCGGGAGTTACTTTGGCAAAACACAAAGCAAGTGTTCAGTGACATTATAATTCACATTGTATGTGCTTTGAGAGGTCGAACAGGGGCTTTCGGCAAACCGATTTTTTTGTTGTTGACCCTATTACCTTGGGCTCGATTCGCACGTCATGTTATTACCGTTTTATTGTTTTTTTTGTCTGCCCTTTTGTTTTGATACTTCTCTTTATCAGTCTCGCATTATATCAGTGGGATTTTCCAGGCTCTTTCTCACTGGTCTCTAGATTTTGTGCGAAAATTCGTGGGATATGTTTGCGTACAGAATCTTTGGTCTTTTTACACTTCAGATATGAAGTGGGATACTTGAGATCTTCATGAACAGATCCTGTAGGATTGTTTACTCTGAGATACTCGGGCCTGTTATAGCTTGGGATGGGACGAGAGGTTTGGGATTCTCAGAATCGGAGACTCTGCGTGTGAAAATCACATGCGTGTGAATACGTGAGCAGATTAGGAGGAAGAAGTTGGATTGGTAGGGAGAGAGGTAGGGGCTAATTCGGCTGGCGAAACAAAACAGTTATAGGCTATTCAAGGACTGTCATTATCACCGCTCATCATCAAGTGCTCACGAGAGGTGGAAGGAGTGGTCTGCGATAAACTGGCTTTAGGAGGACCGAGGACTTATTTTGCAGGTTGCGCAATAGCAGGGCGTTCGCGCGGTAACTTGGTAAGAGGACGAGTCAGATGCAGGGCGGTCATACATGATAGGTTATATAGACTAATATTATTTGTTATATCCGCCTAGCTCAAATGCTTTTCCCGGGTGTATACTACCTTTGGCTTTCTCGACCCCTTATTCTGATTTAGTTTTTCATCCGGTTCCGAGGTCGTCTATTAATTAAGGATATACACCCAGAAAGGGGGAAGGAGGGGGGCTGTCCTCAGCCTGCGATAAGCGTAAATGGGGGTGGGGATGGGGATGGTGGAAGTCTGGGGAGCGTGACTAAGCTTTTTATCTGTGAATTATGTTTTTTTCTTCCAGCAAATTAAGTTGGTGGGTTAAAAAACAACAACAACAAAAAAATAATCAAAAATCATGTTTTTAATGAAATAGTCAAAATAATATATACTTAAAATGACATGTAAAGTTCCCAGACATCAAGGTCTTATCATCAAAGTATCTAGTATCTTTGTTATCACCAACATTCACCATTCCAGTGGCTGTGCGCTCATACTAGGTGGGGGGGGGGGGGGTCCAAGCACATCATCCTGCTTGGGGGTGGCAGTGGGAGTGATAAAATAACCACATACTTGATATATGTCCCCCTCCTTAAATTTATGTAAAAAAAAAAAAAAAAACGAGATTTTCCGTGCAGTTTTGACCACCGGCTGTATTATCAAACGTAAAGAACAAACATGAAATTCATTCCAAATGAATTATTAGGTTGGAATGCCTGACGTGGTTTTTGGTCATTTATCAATGGAATTTTGTAGAGTGCCAAGTGCCGTGCTGTGTTGTGTGTGCCCTGGTAGCGCAACACAGAAATTCGCTGATAACGTCAACAATCTCGGTATACGTCTTGTGGACCATAGACTGACTGGCAGCTGTGACCTCAATTACTTACTTTAAAATCCATGATATCGAAGTGTAATCATTCATGATGGGTTCTAAACTTGATTTCCATGGTGTAAGTATCAATGTTTTTTTTGGTCTACATTTTCTTGTTTCCTTCTCTTTTTTTTATCCTAATAATAGTCTTAAATAATTGTATTTTTTAAAATGATTTTTCGGTTTCTTTCTCATTGGTCACCTGACATAAGGGGGGGGGGGGCTAAAGGAAGGAGCCATCCCTACAGTACGTACGGTATATTTTGGCTATTTTCACGGGCGCGCGCGCGCGCGCACACACACACACACACACACACACACACACATGCATGCTTTTCATGAGCTTGGCCTCAACCCCTCTCTCCCATTGTACGAGCACAGTGGTGTAACAGTGTTCATGATAAGGCCTTGATGTTACCACTCCCCGCCCACTTAATTAATCCACGCACCCACTTTCCCCCTAATCCGCTGGAGTGTCTCGCACTCCCCTTGCTTGCTTCCATATAAAGTAACAGCCTATTCTGCTGCTAGAGCGAAGATTCTTAAAAGTCTCCTAGTATCAACCCCTTTATGAACAATTTTAGCCTCTATCGATCCCTAAGGAATAGAGATATAATATTATAATACATACTGCTTCTTAGTTCAAAATGTTAGAAACACTTATGTTCATATAATATAGAACAAGGTGTGAAATACATTTAATCTGGCCTAATTATGATCACCTGCAAATGTTAAAATGAGAGGCAAGATGTTTTATTGTTCGATCACTATATCTATTTGACCCCAAAAAGTTTAGTAGACCACGAAATCAACCTTCCCTGGGATTTTCCGACCTACTGGATTATTACTGACCCCTGGGGGTCACTATCGATCATTTATGGGACCCCAGTGCTAAAAGGATGCTAGCGGCCCTGCACTTGACCAAAAACAAAAACAACAAAAGTTGACTAATTTGCAGTCCAATTCGTCAATCTGACTGAATGTAGATTAAAAGCGTTTGCCACATGAAGGATGTTATTGTAATTGTGCTACTTTTGCACAGTATGAGCTGGCTGTTAACAAGACATTAAATCGCCCCAAGTATCCAAGCAACTAAATTTCCATAATAATAGCATACTAAATACATCTCAAAGTAACCTCTTTGATACAACTTCACTATCAATTTCCAAACGCAATTATTTAAGCGTTTACTTGAATGTCTGTCATCAACAGACACCAGGGTTGAGGGCTTTGTTTCACGATAATATTGCTGGGGTTCTATTCTTGATACTTGGCCTTTAAATTTCCAACTATAGACATGTGCTTTCTCTTGTGAGTTTAAATAGTTCTTCTGTCATCCACGATTTCGTCAGCCAACAAGTTCAGACTTGCTGCCACGACTTGTTGCTGCTTGTCATTTCGGCTGGTGGCTGATGTGGCCACGTGGATTTGGCAGCTGGTAACCCAGGTTGACCTGCTACGTTGAACACCCAGTTGGGTCAGGGGGTTAACCTACAAAGGTCACGGGGATCAGGAGGTACCTCGTGGCCAAGGCAGAGGGGTGGCCCATTCTAAAACAGCTTGCCAAGGGCATTAATCAGATTTATCTTAAGTCTCACTCTGCGTCTCAGAGTTATCTACAGAGAAACGGTTGGGATTATTGTTGGGATTCCCTGTATATTGTAATCACTAATCAAATTTAAATCTTTTATTTTTATAGTATGCAGTGTTCCACAGTAGAAACACGTCGTGTGGTGCCCGGTATTATGTAACTAGAAGGCATTTTAATTTGTTTCTTCACTATAAATATTTATCATCACAATTATTATTATTATCATTTTGACTATTATCATTATTATTCTAACTTCATATTCCTCTATTTAGAATCAGCTCTCCATGTTTCAGAATGATTGGGTAGTGCAATTTATGTCAGAGTGCTGGAGGATTAAATGTATTCATGCGTTTGTACTGCATCAGTATCTATACAAACTTTAACAGCACTGTGAATATGC
Organism: Onchidella celtica; assembly: GCA_963931925.1. Classification (NCBI taxonomy): domain Eukaryota; kingdom Metazoa; phylum Mollusca; class Gastropoda; order Systellommatophora; family Onchidiidae; genus Onchidella; species Onchidella celtica. Next base: position 62,384,177 of record OZ007571.1, read on the forward strand.
AGTGAGTCCTTGTACACATCCAATAAAGAACAAAAAAACCGAAGCACCTACTTTTATATATGTACATACTAAAGCTAACTTACAAACACCGCCCTCTCCCCTCCAACTTGTAGATTCAGTGAGATAAGAATCTCTCTTATACACACATGAACATTTATTTAAATTACAAAACTTTAAACCTGTTTTCCCAGAGTTAAAAAGTATATTACAGCAGCTCCATATTTTTATAGTTTCTTGCTTCGAACTTGACCAAAATTTATTAGCTTGTTTTGGTCCCCCTTCCCCCTTCCCCCCCCCCCCCCCCCCGACTGGGGGATGACAGGCCTGAGTAAAAGCCAGAGGATCAATGCATTAAATGTGTCGGAGGTCCTTAGGTTGGGAGGGCCTCTGCATTTAGCATTTATTCCTCCTTTTTAAAAAAAATTTTTTTTATGCTGGTGTTTTTAAAAATTTATTTTTCAGTTTTCTGGCCTTGCTTTCTTCATCTTCTCCTTGTTTAGCCCTGAAAAGAACTACTTTCAAATGAAAGCCAAAGTGAGACTTAAGATAAAAGGAGAAAGGGCAGTTTAAAAAAAAAAATCGGGTACTTGTGGAGTGGGGGGGGGGGGGGGGTTCCTTTGCTGTGCACAAGATGCACACATCAAATCCTTTTAATACAAAGTCCCCTTGGAAAACACTGTCACTTGTCTGTCTTTTTCTGAGTTTATAAATTTTGAGTTTGTTGGGCAATCCTTGAGTCACGATGTATCAAAAATTTCTCTTCCCATTCCATTTACTGTAGAAATTTCTCTGGAACATGGTATTGACTCAGCACAATCAATCAAACAATCAGGCAATCTCACAAACAACTCCGAGTCAGTTTGATCTTAAAAAAACACGTGATATATTAAAGATTGCACCATAAAAAATATAATTATGCATGCAATACAAGGGTTTGGACAGTCAGTCATCTTACAAACTCACCATTTTCCTCCAAATCCCATCAAAATATATGTCCACACAAACACATGCATAAAAATGAAATCAGAACATCTCCTATGTATTGCCTTGGAGAAGAGAGAGATCTGAATATTAGCTACTCCTCAGGTCTGTCACATGACAATACTTGACCTCCAGCATCAACAGCAGTGACCTCAAACACCATCATCTGGTCACCTGAAGCAATTCAAGACAGTTCAACGAAATAATTTTACTATCATCGTTTATACAGTGTCCGAAGCTATTGAATTCCTCACTGGCCTAATTATAAAAAACTTCCAAATTCCTTATGATTTTCCTTCAATAGATAGATAGACAGAATAATAGATGCTAAACTAACAATTTTACAATAAAATTAATTGATAATAATAATACAAGTACATGCTTGGACACATGATCAAAATCTTTCCATAGGAAGATATTATATTATATGAAACACATATGATGTGACTTGGGGGATAAATTGACCTGCCCACCCACAACAAATCTTAAGAAAATATAAAGTTGATATAACTCATGAAAAAATATTCGTAGAACTCACAGATGTACTTGCACTAGAGGAATGAAATAGCTTCAGCTTCATGTAAACCAACAGTTTCAATTGACATAAACAGTAATATTGTATTATTTGACACAATTTATACTCTGGCTGTGCAAATGCTCTTGAAATTAGTTTGACAGAACAAGTACACCCAGTCCAGCATTTCACCAATCCAGTTATTTTATCATTTTTCAGTATTAAAACCCATGAGTTCCCAAATGCAAATGTTACAAGATATGAATATGCACATTGCATATGCATTCTTGAATCACTGCAGATGAATGTCTAAACTCTACATGCAGCATCCAAATTAACTTATGATATAAAAATAATGTAAAAGAACTATTGAGATTCACTTAAAATTCATATTTTTCATTTCATTTAAATTTTGATTTAGACAGACCAAATTGGTTATCTAAACATTTTTCTAAACAAGTAAAAAAAATAAAAAGTAACAACTGTATCTAATTAATAATTCTTAATCATTAAAAAAAAAAGAAGGCAACTAACACATTGTTCCAAATTAAATTTTTATGACCCAATACCCACAAGACATTGTACCCCCATACTGGCAAAATTTTCAGTTTTCATCTTTTTATACTGAAATTGTTCTTTAAGCTTTGCTGCTGATTTTGAACTTCATGGCAAGTAACACACAGTCTGCAGTCTAACACATTTAGCCCTACTAGAGCTAGATGGTTAAAAGCTTAAAAGGCTCATCAGAAATATTTAATAAAGTGAACAATCAAAGACATCTATGTCTGGTTCTGGAAGTTTTTGCACATCAAAAGTCAGCAAAAGGCACAGTTCCTTAAATCCATTTTTTCATGGGTGCAAAATAAAAAGTAGTTCATCAGTCTGGATTTAATGCAGTCATTATCCCGCAGTTAAAGGAACTTTAATATGCTGGATTACAGAAAGTTTATACTGAGATACAAGCATATCACAAGCCAACAGAGAACATGTGACAAAGGCACAGTTTCATATCATCAATTCCCATATACAATCAGTTACAATCTAGGTAGATATAGATGGTCTAAAGCTGGATTTCATGTCATCTCTAGCAATGCCTGCTCGTTCCAGTACACTGAATGCATTTTCATGAACAACAAGAATAAAGCAGTTTCATCTATCCTATATGAGATCATCAGGTATCACAGTATCACAAAACTTGAGCAATGATGGCATCCCCAGGTCAGAATTAAAACTTCACAAAATCATTATAAAATAGATGAAAGGAGATTGGAAAACACTTTCGAAATTTAATTTTGGATCATTTAACAATGGCTATACAACAGCCAAATTTGCTCACAACAGCTACTGAAATACATATCTGTGAGTGCAGTTTACAGTGCAAACTCAATAGTCAAATAACATTGCATGTATGGCTGCATGTAGAAAAACAACAACAACAACAAAAGAAACATTTTTCAAGAATATAAAGACAAACAGACATACTGTTATGGGGCCCTCAAAGAGATGAAAACAGAACAACTGTCATTATCAAGATTGAAATCTTATTGTAAATTTTCAATTTAAAACAAAAAAATGACACCATTACCTTTCCTGATAGATCAGCATACGTGTATTTGCAGCTCCTGGAGCATCTATTTAATTCATGTTAGCCAACAGTTATTCAGGAACTGCATGTAATGTCGTGTTGATCTGGCCATTCTACTGCATTTGCAACTAAGAATTCATGCATGAAGTTGAAGGGCTTAGTCATATATTGTTCCTGACGCCTAAGTCATAAAACATATATGACTGAAATACTGAGCAAAAAGAGTTTTTGCCATCAATAGAACTACATGTAATCCCTTCCCTTACGCACAACTGTACTGGTTTATTTTGGAGTGGACTTAGGGCATGTTCTATATGGTATAGAACATGCCCTCTCAGACACTGATGGTAGACTTTAAGGCTAAGAGCGGGATTCCATCTCCGCTTCGTCCTGATCTAGGTTAATTCACACTGGTAATTTTATCGTCTCCTATGAGTTTAAATTAGTCACTGGAGTGCAAGTAAAGACCATGAACCATCCCCCAAAAATCAAGTTCTAAAAAAATTACAGTTCAGTTTTAACAAATGGTCCATCCCACATAAATTGGACCAACTTCACAATGTAACATAGGTGGATCATCCCATTCCAATAGCACACTACCTACCTGAGAAGGTAAAGAGTTAGAAGATGACATCAACAAATCAAAACAAAAACCTTCCATATACGAGGAGACAAAATAATATTACATGTATAAATTTAACCAGCAAAAGCTGCAGAGATCTGTGAAAAGTTGAGAATTTGCAATGGGATGGTTTACAATATTGCACTTCAACTTTTGAGATCTCTGGCCCAATGAAGGGCGGTTCCAACTCCTTTACTACTTAACTTTAACTTTTTCACATCATGCCGCATCTATTGGGTGTGGGCTGTTTTACAACCCAACAATACACCGGTCACCCGCAAGGTGCAGCCACTTGCACACCCGTTTGCTGCACTCCACATCACCTGGAATATTGCGCGCTTTCATACCATATACATGTACTGTTTTTTTTGTTTTTTGGTATAATTTGTAAACATACAGATGTCATTACTCTTCTCTGAATGAACTTTCCAATGATACCAAACATAAATTTAGCTTTATCAGAAGAGTTTATATGAATTTTCAGAAACACCCCAAAATAGTGCATACACAGGTAATAGCCACTGTCAAAGAAGGAATGTGGAGGGAGCATGCAAGAACCGTGATCCCAGTGATGTGAAAAAGTTAAAGACATAAAACAGAGCAGATCTGTTCCAAAGATACCCACAACTGTCAATACTTTTCCAGCGAATAAAGATTTCATAAATAAATGAAAAACAAAGCTCTCTGTGATTTCACTAGCACAAAAGAAATAATTAAGAAAGACATTCTGACATGATACAAATAAGTCCAATTCGGAGATTATTAGACTAGTATAATATGTCAACGCATTTTCAGTGCATTAAATTGTTAAGCAGTTACAAGCAATATTTGATTTTACACCAAGCAAATAAATGACACAAAGAACAGGGTGATTTTAGAATAAAGGTATAAATAAACTTTGGCAATCAACATAAGCAATACATGTATATGAAAGCTGTACAATTTATATACTTACTTAGTTTGAATTACATCTCTTAAAAATCTATTAAAAAAATATTGCGGAATAAAATAAATTCTGGTGAATGAATATAAAGTTCTGATGGTTTGTTTCTAATGAGAGGCTTTGCAAAATGCACCCTTTTTTTCATTTGTCAAATTTTAGCCTAATTTAAAGGGCCATTCTTTTTTTATGATCTAGAAAACAACTGTGTTTGGGACAAATTGTTTTTTTTTTTCTTTACCAGTGTAACATATTATGCAATGTGATATCCCAGTGATATGGGATAAGAGTTTTCAGGCAAAGAATACCAAGCAAATGGTCAAATGAATTCCACATGATATAACAAATTACATTTCTTGCTACTAACACTGGTTTCATGGAAGGAAAAATGTGACTCACTCTCAACAATTATAATTCTCAAAATGTGTATAGCATTTCCAACCATGCCACAAACTACAGAATGATGTAAATGTGTCTGAACTTACAGGATGTTTCATGATATTCCAGTATGCTTACTAGGTGAGGAAAAATATAAACAAAGGAATGCAGATGAAATTAAAATTATGAACTCAATGAGATTCAATTTCTTACTGCTCAAAAGAATTATTTCATATCTTTTGTCACAAGTTTATGATGTGATGGGAAGGTGCACAGTGAATAATTATGTCACTGAGTTTAGAAAGTACAAAGCTTTTCATTTCTGTGCTCCTGTGTAGACTTATAGAGAACTTCGAACAACTTTAGATCTCACTTCAAACTTCATCTCACTATGATTGACTGAGTATTTAAATTAATTTGTTCTTTCATTGTGAAATGTTGTTCTTAATATTTACATTTTTCAAATTAGACTGCACCTACAAACTCAGTAAATCAGTAAAAGCTGAAGATGCGAACAAGAACTTTAAATAATTTAAGTAAAGCTTATATAATATACATAACATTGTACACCATTAAAGGTTATAAATCAATATACATTGAGCAATGTTGAAGTTTCCATTGAGCAGTTCTTGTGTGGTTGTAAACTGGAAAGTAAAAATACGTTTACATCTCTGCCATCACAGTACAATAACTCGTATGAAATATCTTCTGCATATCACCACTTGAAACAGTCAATGGGAAAGTTTCATGAATCACAACACAAGTCGCCTAACTACTTAGCAATGAAAGTGCTGTTTCTTTTCTTGCAAGTGTTATATAAATTTGTCCACACTACTTGGCAATGACTAATTTTAGTAAATTGTTGTTCAGGCAAGAAAGAACAGATCACTCTTGTGCTTAAATCTGTAATTAAGGGCAGGTGTTCCAGAAAAGCAAAAAAGATCTCAAATTCACGAGTGGGTATTATCTTCAAATAGGTGAAAAACAACTTTCTGGACATCTGAACTTAACTCTTTGTGTGCAAATAGCCCATGTACTGGTTCTTCCGCTGGTCATGTTTGTGCCAGTCACCAATGTGTCAGTGCACAAGAATGTTAGGCTTTTTTGTTTCGGGAAGAAAGAAGGTCAACTCTCTATTCATAAATGTTGCTGTAGTTAGTCTTCATTCTTTTCCCCCACTATTTTCTTCCTGTATTGGCAAATCGTCGTTGATATCATGTACTAGCGTAACCAACATGAGGCTGAGATGTCGGTTACGCTAGTACGTGATATTGACGAACAAAATGTCAACAAATTCAAGGCACACAAAGACTTAAAATAAAATGGGTTAAATGAAGTATAGATGTTGAATCTTGAAAAAAATGCCCATAACTCAAAATCAGCTGGGTGACCCCAAAATCACGCATTTTGCCTGCCGCAACTTGCTCTCAAATGATAAAGAGTAACTTAAAAACATTTTACGGTACTAATTTTCACATAACAAAGCCAGAATAAATGGCCCCAAGCCAGCTTTTATGTAAAAACTTGAAGTTGTGGGGTGTTTTCCTTTAGCCTAAACACTGAATTATTCATTGCAATGGTGTGATTGAATGAATGCATAATCTGAATTCTTGGTTGACTCATTAACAAAATTCATGATAGTACTGATGGAATTTGGTTTTACCTTATTAAACAAATTGTAAAAAAAAAATGGTGAAAATGTAAGAACCATGGACAAGGCTGTACAGACAGAGTGAATACAAAGTTTAGTGGAATTCTGTGAAACATGACAAACAACTCATAGAAATTGGCTCAAATTTACAAAGGGTCAGTTTATCACAGTGAGAAATTATTCTCAGTTTCTGCAGACAAAAGTTGGCTCATTTCTATGGGATCCTCCCATTCACCAGCTGTGGAAACAGTTAGTACTGTCTCTGCTGAATTGCCATTCTTTGAACTGGATGCCATTTGCTTATTTTCAGACAAAAGAGGACACTTTTGTTTTGAAGTCACTTTTGCTTGATGGCTGGCAGCTTCAGTAGATAATGATGTCTGTGAAGAAGATGATGATGAATTGGGCAATGGGAGTTTGCCTTCATGAACAGGAGGCAATGTTTTTACACAAGATTCTCGTGCACTGCTGTGTCTCTGCTTGCCACTCTTGGTCTTTTTGTTTTGTTTACTTGCTATTGCAGGATGAGATTCTTCTTTCCTTGGCTGAGCCATAGTGGATTTTTCACTGTCTGTACCTTCAGAGATACCACTGTCAATATTCACTTCATTGTTAAGATGTTGCATGTCGCAAGCCCCTTGACTGTTTGACTGCGATCCGCTTTGATTTGTTGCTGCACCTGAAGATCCGCTTGAGCTGCTACTATTAAGCAAGAACCGTAGCTGCCGTTTGTGCTCGTTTGTGTAACGTTCCCGGTCCACACGATCACAGTATTCATGTATGCGCTCAATTTCAGCTCTTGCATGTGCTGCCTCGTTTCCTGGGAGAATAAATGCTGAGGAACAACAAAAAATACCCAAGATAATTACCTCCTATTAAATTAATTACTTTATAATTGCTCTCCTTCTCTCTCCCACGCAAAATATGTTTGACTGAAAAAATCATACATCAGCCACTTACCATGTTTGCATCCATCAAGGAAACAACGCCATTATGAGCATTGAAGTAACAGTATAATATTTACCTTTAAATACTGTGACAAATGAAGCTGTGCAAATGTTAATAAAAACTGTTTATCAAATGTAATAATTATTGTCCAATTTCATGAATATTTTGTTTTTTTGCTGTCTAAGCACCTCAGCTTTTCCTACCTCGCAGACCAGATAATGTCATTTTGTGTGCTGAAGATTTGGAAGCAATGCATGCTGATCTGACTGACAGCCTCATCTGTGAAAACAAATTACTGGCTGGTAAGTACGTAATATTGTAGACACATGTAATTTTGTGATGTAAATCTGTAGAATATAAGAAGAACAGTAAAGAGCAAACCCCAAAAAATAATGTTCCAACAGTATTGATTCCTTTTTTTTCACTCTAACTACATGTCAAATAGAAACATTTCAGAATTATTTTGTCACAAAATTTTAAGAAAAACCAATGTTCTTGTTAATATGTAAACTCTTTATCCTCTTATCTGTACCTTGCATGGATTTACATATATAAAATGCAATCTCTTCTTTCCATAGTGAGGCAAGGTTTTTAGATATGAAATACATAACTATTCACAACAACAGTACTTGGCTAAATATGGTTGTTCTCAGTATATAATAATATATGTTCATTTCTTAATTATTTTTTTTAAAAAAGATGTAGATACCATTTTGTATGTGAACATGAAATGTAATAACACTGACAAACTATAACGTCTAGGCCTACTCACTGGTTTCTTGAAAACAACTAGGAAAAGCATTGTAGTAACAGCCTGGAAAATGAAGAAAAAAAAGCGTGAAAAGGATGCCCATAATCAAATGCCTCAATAATGATGTAATATTATAATCAATATAATCAAGTGCCTCATAATCAAATAAAACGTGTTCTTGTGCTCCGTGTCGGTCCGAAGTGTATGTTAACATGACTGGTGCATATGCCAATATCTGATTAGAATCCATAATTCTGCACTACAGCATAGATTCTTTGAACTTGAAGGTCCTCACAACAATTAGCGCCTTCATTGGGCTGCTGACGTGCACCAAAAGTCCAAAAATCAATTGTGCAGTGCACCACATGTCCTACAATCAATAGTGCGAGTGCCTTGTTCAGCATATGGCAGGGTAAAACATGTAGCAGCAAGGGGGTAAATGCCTTGATATCTTTCACATTAATCTGATAATCAATGCCTGTCATTTCATATACTGTCAAAAGACACATACACAGATGCAAAAACACTCCATGTGCCTCCCTGGGTAAAAAAAAAAAAAAAAATAGTAGTAAGGATGGGGTACATTTACATAGCGCCTGTCTCCACAAAAGGGAACCCAAGGCGCCTAATAAAAAGGAAAAATTGACAACTCACCTCCATGTTGTACAAAACATACATAACTTAAAGGAGACATTATCAGTCAGTATAAGATGTTGCATATCAGAAGAAATCTCCCAAATTGGCACCGCGGCTAACTCTGTTTGGCTTATTTTATCCCATTATCTGGTTTGTTTACTTCTTCGCTCGGGCGGAAGTAGAGAAGGGAAAAGAGGTCACTCACGCGGGGCAGGTAGTCATGCATTCACTCACATGAAGCACGCGGGGCAGGTAGTCATTCATTCATTCACATGAAGGAGAAGAAGTTTCCTCACGAATCAGTCGTTTCTTTGTCAATAAACAGTTTAATTTCATGTTACTTCAAGTCTTCTTCAGTATATTGCTAATGTGCGTTGTTCAGAATTCGCAACATGGTGCCGAAACCCGGGAAGTTTCGTTGAGAACATTCCAGTTCCATCAGATCACGTAAGCCAAGCCCTGTCCCAGTAGCAGTCGATGAAGAGTGCTTCAAACAGTTAAGTAAACGATGTCGGTCTTTTCATTATCATATTCATCATTGACATTTGTAGTCTAGCCTACAGACTACTAAGAAGTTGAATCGGTTTCATTTTTCAAGTCTCCAAACCTAGATCTAGATCTGGATTCGAGTAGGTCTGGTTTCATTCATCATTCATCAGTAACCTGATCTTCGGACAGACACCTGTTTAGTTTAGTTACATCTTCCTAGACATTATCACGTCATGGCAGAAAACCTAACGCTCGAACAAGCTCAACGTTTGCGCACGTCAGCCAAAAGTTGGCTTACCAGAGAATCAAATATTCTCCAGGCCTTGCTTGATGCAGCAAAGAGAGATCTTCCACAAGTAAGATTCCACGTAACCCAGTTTCAAGCAAGGCTTGACAAGTTCGACACTGCTCAATCTAGCGTCGAAGCAGTCATCAACCTTGACGATCTGGAGGGTGACATTGCAACATCAGCAGACTACAGAGACGCTGCATGCACAGTCTACCTCAAGGCCCAAGAGGTAATCTCCGCAAGTGTCAGACCACCTAATGAAATTGATTTGGTGTCGGATCGTGTCTCAATAGCGTCGGCAGATGCCCACCAACCATCACAAGCCACAGCGAAATTACCTAAACTTGAGCTTCCCAAGTTCAGTGGGGAAGTGACAGAATGGACATCGTTTTGGGACAGATTTGCTGCAGTGGTCCATACTTCAACTGGTCTGGCTCAAATCACAAAATTTACGTACCTGCAGTCCCTACTCAAGGGCGAGGCAGCAGCAGCCATCAAGGGTCTGCAGACCACAGCCGAAAACTACGACACTGCCGTTGACATCCTACACAAACGTTTTGGCAGAAAAGAAAGAATTATCTTCAGCCACATCAGCCAACTTCTGGCCACAAGTCAACCTCGGAAGGGAGGCAACAGCTTGTGGGCCTTGCATGACGAGCTGCAGGCCCACGTGAGGAGCTTGGAAAACCTTGGTATCTCACAAAACACGTACGGGGTAATTCTCACTCCACTCATCTTGCACCGTTTTCCAGCAGACATCCGTCTAGAGTGGGCGAGGGTGGGAGAGAGGAAGGAAGGAGACCTTGCCTTCCTCATGAGCTTTATTTACGACGAGATAAGGAGGCGAGAAAGGGCACACAATTTCGTTCCCTCCACCAAATCAACAACGGAGTCGTCCTCAGAAGGGGCAAGAAGACGACAAACAGGGGCTGCGCTGTCCATCAACACGGGTACAGGTGGACCTCCCAGTGCCTCGAACTCTACTAATACTCATGAGAAAAACGTAAGATGTGTGTTTTGCAACGAAAACCATTTCTCCTCAGATTGTGCTCAGCTACATAACTTGGATGTACAACAAAGGAAGAGCAAACTAAGAAACCTAAAACGTTGTTTTATTTGTTTAAGTGGTAATCACATCGCCAGAGACTGCAAGAGACAGTGCGGTTTGTGTAGAGGAAAACACCACAGACTCCTCTGCAAGCGTTTTATTCACTCGGATCATGGTATAGATACCACAGTGAAAAGTATTTATCCTAGTCAGGATGTTAAAGTTCCCTTAGGGAAAGTTGGATCTGCCGGGGCTTCTGTCGGTGCGGATGGGCACGTAGTTGGCATCAATTACACACATTCACAAACCTTGGGTGCCACAACTCTTATGCAAACAGTTCATTGTAAGGTGGGGAGCCTCAGCGTGTCCATCCTATTCGACAGTGGTGCCGACAGGTCATTCATTACTAGACGTCTAGCACATGAGTTGGGTCTTGGGCCGTTGGGTCGAGAGTCAGTTTCTTATTCTTGTTTTGGGAGAGGGAAACCAAGTAAAGAAAACCCTCGTAACATTTACAGATTGGCTCTCGGCACACCTGCCCAATATCTACATTTGATTGAGATTGATTCTATCTGTGCACCTATGTTTAGAACAAGAATACCTGATTCGCACATGGGGGTATTTGTTGGCTTACCTTTCACAGAGAATTTTTCAGCAGACAATCCTATCAAGATTGACATCCTGATAGGAATTGATCACTATTGGCAGTTTATGAAGCCGAATTATGTCCATTCATCTGTCGGGTTAGTGGCTCAGGAGACCTCTTTGGGTTGGATCTTATCAGGAACCTGGCCTAGTGTCGGGAAAGGTAACATATGTTCCTCTCAGTTTCTTTGTCACACTAACACCACCTCTGTGTCAGATAGCCTTATCAGGAGTTTATGGGAACTGGACTCTGTTGGAGTCAAGGACTATGCAGAGACGACAGACGATACAGTGCTCGCAGACTTTAACCGAACCGTTAGGTATGAAGATGGTAGGTACACTGTGAGCTTGCCCTGGAAGTCCGAGGTCATGAGGAGTCAGCTGTTGAACAACAAGCCGTTAGCTGAGAAGCGTTTGGACAGTTTGACACGCAGATTGGCCCGTGATCCTGAACTTGACAGTAAGTATAATGAGGTTTTGGCTGAGCTAGAGAGTTTGGGAATCATCAAGGAAATTGCCCCTGAGGAAGAACACGGTTCTCGTCCGATTTATTACATGCCCCACAGACCTGTTGTAAGAGAGTCAAGTTCAACAACAAAGGTAAGACCAGTCTTTGACGCATCAGCATCAAGCTTTAATGGGATTTCTCTCAATGATTGTCTAGAAAAGGGTCCTTGTTTGATTCCAAATCTTGTTTCTATTCTCATGAGATTCAGGAGGTTTCCCATAGCTATCACTGCTGACATCACCAAGGCCTTTCTGCAGATCAGAGTAGACCTCAAAGATCAAGATGTTCACAGATTCTTGTGGAGATTTGGTGACCGAACAAAGGTAATGAAATTTGACAGAGTGCCTTTCGGCAACAAGGCAAGTCCGTTCCTGTTGAATGCCACAATTCAACATCATTTGTCGAAATTTCCTGTTGGTAAGACTATCTCAGAGTTACAAACCAATCTGTATGTTGATGATTTTCTGTCAGGGGCTGATTCTCTTGAGGAGGCTCACTCTATCATCTCCGAAGCTAGAGACATCTTATCTAGTGCTGGCATGTGCTTGACCAAGTGGTCTTCCAACAAAGATGAACTTTGTGGTGTGGAAAAGAACTTCTCAAACCTGGAATCAGACTTTTCAAAGGTACTCGGACTGAAGTGGAGCTGTGCTCTTGACTCTTTTTCGTTCACCAGTCTTGAGATTCCATCTGGACTCATTATCACTAAGAGAGTTGTTCTCAGTTTTATTGCCCGTTTGTTTGACCCTCTTGGGTTTCTCACTCCCTTTACCATTAGAGCAAAGTTCTTATTTCAAGAACTGTGGCTATTAGGGATAGATTGGGATTTGGAGGTCCCCCCATCCATCAGTGATGAATTTCATGGTTGGCTTGAAGATCTTGCTTTATTGCAAACATGGAACATTCCTCGTTGCTATGTGCATGGCTCATGGAGTACAGGGAGCAACCCTGAGATCCACATATTCTGTGACGCTTCGGAGAAAGGTTATGGCTGTTGTGCATATCTCCGAGTGCAGGACGAAAATGGGTATCATGTCTCTCTTATGATTTCCAGGGCGCGAGTTGCCCCTGTGAAAAGGATTACGTTACCTCGTTTGGAACTGATGGGAGCACTGCTTGGTGCTCGAACATTGAAATTCATTCAAGAGTCTCACATTGTGGGTACTGAATGTACTTATTTCTGCTATACTGACTCCATGATTACCTTGAGTTGGATTAAGAGCAGGGCCGACAAATGGAAATGCTTTGTGGCCAATCGAGTGAGGGAGATCCAAAGTGTCACCGACCCCAGTTGCTGGTCTCACTGTGCAGGAACCGACAATCCTGCAGACTTCGTCACTAGAAGCTTTTCGGCCTCCCAGTTGATTGCTTCTTGTATGTGGTTGAGGGGCCCTAGTTGGCTACATTTTGACGACGTCATCACTGAACAAGAACATAACCTGTCTTCTGTGGTGGACGCTGAGGTGGGTTTGGAGGAGGAAGTGGGGTTGGCAACGACAGTCTGTCATAGCGACACCCTTACCTCCCCAGTCCTTCCAGTGGAACGCTGGAGCACATTGTCCAAATCAGTCAAGATCCTAGCGTGGATTTACCGTTTCTTTGGAAATTTATCTGGACGCCGTGCTCGCAAAGCCTCCAGGCATCTAAAGACAGAAGAACTGAAAGATGCTGAGACTAAATTGTTTTGGGTGACTCAGCGAGAACACTATTGTTCTGACATCAGCTCTTTGCAAGAGGGAAAGGAAATTCCCAGGAGCTCCATTCTTTATAAGATGCACCCATTTCTGGATGAAAAGGGATTACTGAGGATGGGAGGACGGCTCCAGTTCTCAGCCTTGTCCTTTGATGAAAGACACCCTATCATTTTGCCCAAAGGTCATGTGGCCCTCTTGTTGACTAGGTTTTACCACCAAACTTTCAAACATGCTGGGGTTGGCTTGATGTTGTCTTCTTTGAGAGACAAATTTTGGATCATTGGCTTAAGAGCTCTGGCAAGACAAGTCAAGAGAGAGTGCTTTCATTGCCAGCGTTTCGATGCTGGTCCTTGCAATGAACCTTTTGCTCCATTACCAGAATCACGGGTAACAAAAGCCACACCCTTCTCAGTCACTGGTCTCGACTTCGCAGGACCTTTGTATTGTTCCGATTACAAGGATCAGAAGTTTTATATTCTTCTCTTCACTTGTGGCGTGGTGAGAGCCATCCATCTTGAGTTAGTGATGTCTCTTAAACTGTCTGATTTCCTTATGGCCTTTCGCCGTTTTGTGGCAAGAAGAGGTATGCCCACCATTATCTATTCAGACAATGCAAAAACCTTCATTAGTGGGTCTCGCGAGCTTACAAGGGCATTTGGAACCATGTGTCCAAGTTGGAAATTTATAGCTCCTCGCTCCCCATGGTGGGGAGGCTGGTGGGAGAGGATGGTTCGTAGTGTCAAATCCATCTTGAGGAAAACAATTGGTGGTAGTTCTCTTCCGAGGACTGAATTAGACACTCTTTTACAGGAAGTTGAGGCATGTATCAACTCCCGACCTTTGACTGCTGTACATGACGATGCGGAAGAAAACAAGATTCTTACACCCTTTCATTTTCTTCTCGGTAAGGGATGTCATATGTTACCCATGGATGCCCTTTCTTCTTCAGTTAATCAGAAGGTTGTAACCGAACAGTACTTTGCTCAACAAGCAACTCTCACTCAGTTTTGGAAGGTTTGGAGCCAGGATTATCTTCGCAATCTTCCCCAAGTGAAGACCAATGGTCGCAGAGGTTCTATCAAGGAAGGTATGGTGATAATAATACGGGAGGACAACACACCGCGTCTCCATTGGCCCATAGGTGTTGTGACCAAACTCTTCACTGGTAAAGATGGTATCCCTCGAACAGTAGAAGTTCGGACTGCCAGCGGGTTGCTAGTCAGGTCTATCCAGAGAATTCACAGTTTGGAACTACAATCAGGTGAGTCAGATTTTGATTTGTCTATGTTGAGAGACACAGATGACTACCCTCATGAAGTTGACGTTCCTTCTCGGCAGAGAGAACAAGCAGAGAGAAACTCTACAGTTAACCAACCAGGTAATGGCAAGGTAGCTGAAAGTGACAAATCGGTTGCCACTAGAGCTGGTCGAACCGTCCGCCCCAGGACCGTTTTAGATTTGTAGATCATGCTATTTGTGTAAATCTAAGGTCTTTTACTAAATCTGGTAGTAGTAGTACACAATTCTGTTATCGTTATCACTAAACATCTTGTTGCTCTGGATTCTGATGGACATCTCTGACCGTTATGTTCAACGTTAAGCTTCAGTCTATGATAACCTTCAATTGCTCTCCCAACTCATCCTACATATCGGCATCATCAGCATTTCTGTCGGGGATTTCCTATGAGTCCATTGTTACTTGTTACATATATTGTTATTGTTCTATGTTATGAAGTATACCATAATTTTATCTTATTCATGTGTACTTTGATACAACTTTGTGTTGAAAAACAGTAAGGCTTTGAGAAATTAGTATCGTTTAATTTTAAGAAACCTGTCATCAGCTTGCAATTTTTTGTTCATTAGTGTCAATTTCTTGCCATTCGTGACTCAGGTTTGAGAAGAAGTCCAGTCTCTTACGTTTCTAAAATTGCAAGAATTATTCATTTCAGTTAAGACTAAACATTTCCCCTTCATTTGGGGTATAGATACGCTGGATTTGTTTTCACTCTGGGTGCGTGAAATCAGATTGAGAGGGTACTTTCTCTACTTTTATTTGATTTAATGATTTACTTTGAAATCCATACTGTTTGATTTATTCACTTTGCTTTCATGTTTAGAAACTTAAGCCGGCAGTCTTCCGGAATATAAATAGACGTGTGTGTGAAGGAAGAGTGACTGGCAGTGCTTTAATATTGTTTAAAGTTGCAAGACACTGCATTTCTACACTACATGTAAATTCTACATTCTCTTTGACACCACATTACTCAATACACATATTGATGTACCGTAATCAGTCGCGGTTGCTTCTCTTTCCCAAATGTGAGTTTGAATTATTTAGTATTGGAGGTTTTATAGCCTTCATGTGCACTTACCCTTGAGTCATTTGTGTTTATTTTGGACTCTATACATGTATTTAGTAGTCCAAGGTGGGGAGTATGTTGCATATCAGAAGAAATCTCCCAAATTGGCACCGCGGCTAACTCTGTTTGGCTTATTTTATCCCATTATCTGGTTTGTTTACTTCTTCGCTCGGGCGGAAGTAGAGAAGGGAAAAGAGGTCACTCACGCGGGGCAGGTAGTCATGCATTCACTCACATGAAGCACGCGGGGCAGGTAGTCATTCATTCATTCACATGAAGGAGAAGAAGTTTCCTCACGAATCAGTCGTTTCTTTGTCAATAAACAGTTTAATTTCATGTTACTTCAAGTCTTCTTCAGTATATTGCTAATGTGCGTTGTTCAGAATTCGCAACATAAGATATTCCTGATAGGCCTTACCGGAAATTTTGTTTTGTTAAATATTCCCAACTTTGTGATAATAATAATTCAATCAACTTACTGTGGATATACTAAATAACATAAAGACAGCCTGCCCAGCTTCAGCATTTTCATCATCATATTTCACACCGCAGATTATAAAGATTAGAAGTAGAACAAGTAAAATCTCACTGCGAGCAAGTTCTAACCTGAAAATAGATACAGAAACTTGCAATAACTTTTAGAGATAGACACAAAATGTACTTATAATGTTCCCACACTTAACAAAAAATCTTTGCAGAAAAATGCATACACAACAATAAGAAACCCATAGCACATTCATATAAAACTCTCTCGTACAAATACATTTTTGTAAATGGAATGAAATGTTGAAAATAGATCTGCATATCTAAGCATCTTTCATTGCTCATTTTTGTTTTGTTTTATGGAATGACCTGTATTTCCATTTGCACTGTATTAAGTACCTTTTAACACTGTTTATTTTTTACTGCCAGATAAATCTGTCATCCTTCAGACTTTCCATATGGTCCTAGGGTTTGAATCCCCAGTTACTAAAGTGTAAAAGATCATTATTGCCGTCGTTGCTTGAATGAGAGGTCCAACCTTGTTACAAGAGCCTTTACAGAACTTGCATATTTTACTAATTTATGGAGTGCTGTTTTTTCATTTGGCTAATTGATAGTGAAATTATTTGAAAAAAAAAATGTATGCAAACAATATCATATAATCATCTGATTTTTATTGTTACCAAAGCTGATAATATCACAATATCATCTGTTATGCACAAAACTGAATGACATTCCAATACATGTATTGCCTAGAAACGACATGCTGTCACAAAAGATGTCATGAATGTTATGCGACGAATGTAAACATGATCCAAAATTCTGATCCAAACAGCTACTGTTGATGAAGTGCACCTAAATTACTACATCCATGAAAAAAGATGAGAACCAAATGAATACAAAGAAATCTATAGTACAACTTACAAACTTTTTCGCCTATGTCTGAATCTCCATTCATCCTTCCATCTTGAGATCATCACTATACAAAATGTGAGCATAACAGTATGGCCCTGAAATAAGAATGACAAGATTTTGATCAGTGAACAAACAACACACTCAGCTAGTGGATAACAATGAAATCATTGGAGAAAAATCCTTAAATTATAGTCTGACTGTCATTTTAACTTACAGTGAGTGACGTTACTCACTGTGTCAGCTGTAATTGAACTAGTATGGTATATAGAATTAAATGACTCTCCAATATCACCTCAGCTGAGGTCTTGTCATATGAGTGTGAAAATGTCTCTCCCTTTTGTGTGTGCATATGTATATGTGTGTGTGAGGACATTATGTTCTATGCATTCAATTTGGTATCAGATTCTTTTATGATTTGTAGAACCTAAAAATTGTACGAATATGACATAACTATATCAGAATGTAATGCACTGGTACTCAAAATATTTCACTCTGACAATAAAAATGCATGCAAGTTCATACTTACCACAATTAATATCACCACTGGGATAAGTATACTGTAAAAGTGGTGATGTGAGGGTGTCCACCAACACCTGAAGATTTGCAAGAAAAGAAACAAAAAAATGGAGCTAGTGAGTGACTAACAGATGCTGGCACTTGTCCAGGTCACAAATACCACATTTACAAGTACATTATTACATAATTAACAAAAATTAACATAAATTAACAAAATTACATAATAACACTGGCATTACCGATATAAAAAGGCATATTGACAGATCAATGCCATGATTATTATAAATCTCATTTCTTATTTTCAGTAACATTAATTACAAGAAAAATGGCTGCACCATGCCACAAGAACAAACATGACATAAAATGTATTTTACAATACATATATGAATTTTTTTCAGATGGCACTTCTACAATCAGTCGCATCCCTTTACAGGATAATAACTAGCATTTGACACGCACACTATTTTTTTCCTTCTTGTGTACGAAAAAAAGCAAGATGACTCTAACCCAACCACAATGTCTGACTCAGGGACTTTATTGAGGTAGATTGTCACACTATTCCTCCACTTTCTAGCCATTTTAAACTAATATTTTATACACATAATACATAATTTGATAACAAATACATCATAAAAAATCCACCCACTGATAAGACCTGCACCATTGATCACTGGTTATCATTTTTAACCACGTATGGGCTAAACATGTCTAAATCATGCAAGGTAACTACAGTTTCACAGCTGGAAGAATGATTATAGCCTGATGCTCACACGTGTCTTTCCAGACCTGACCTGTTATTTCACAGGAGGTAATTCAGTATCAATGAAACTTGAAACAAAAAAACAACAAAAAATTTCCCCACTACTAGGCTCCATCTGTTTTCCCAGCGAGCAACCCTACACCAGTCCAACTACATAGGACTGACCTAAAGTTTGCTACTACAATTGACAACGTTCATCGTTATGATGCAGGTCCACTACTTATGACATAGCACTGTCCTCAGTTTGGTGTGGAAAATTTGCCCGAGCGGTAACCCTACCAGTCCTTTGCACAGGGATGCTGGCTGGGGTCAGACTGCTCACAGCTGTTTAAAGGTTCACATATTCACTGAAATCTTTCTAAATATTTCAAGACAACTTACCACACAGTGCATTTCTCATCATATCCTGCCACCTCCATCACCAGAACTACACTAATCACAGATAACAGTGGAACCCCTGGAAGAGAGAAAAGAACAAATTACCACAAATTTATAAATTTGAAGAGCTAATTATCAAAATATCTAAGTAGTAATTTGGATTAATTAATAATTTGTGGCCTTTCAGAAAGACAGCTAAAAATGTTGACTACCAAGATTTCTGTTGAGTCCGATACCCGGAATAGTCATAATGAACAGTGAGGCTGATATTCATTTATTTACTTACTTACTATTTCACTACACCATTAATGATATCTTCACATAATAATAATCATCATTGAGTCATGCACAGAATGGATGTGGACCAAATTGAAAGTAGATCTGAGCCTCCTAGTCTCCTGAATGATATTGTATTTCTGTTGTTCAACGGTCAACAATATTTGATGATATTGCACATTTTTATACATTACTGTTTTGTTTTACAACATTCAGGTAAATATTAAAAGTACTGAAACAACTGGCCAGTCCTTTGACGGCCAGTAGTGCCTTCTAACAATCCCATTCAACCTGTGGCGTGTCTGGGCATTGGTCTCTACCAACTGATACACTGCACAATCTTGGTGTGAAATTTTCACAAGTCGATGTTTTAAAGTTAACAAAAATAGGTTTTCCAAGACACATATACACACACATAGCTTACCCCATCCAATCAAAAAGAATTTGCGTGCCCCCACAACAACACGTGAACCAGTGCGGGCACTTATATCTGTAAATAACTGAATTGCATCCAGTAGCAGGAATGTGAAGGCTGACATGGTAAATAACTGGAGAAACAATCTGCCTGCAATACACATAGGCTGAAACAAAAATGTAGAGATAAAAAAAAAAGTCATGATCAAGAAACCATCACACTGTGCTTGAGACACAAATATTTCAGAAAACTCACAAAGGAACAGAAGCCAAATGAGGTCATCCACTCCATTCTATCCCTTAACCACCCAAAAACAGTGAAAAATAAATGCATAAACTAAATATACTATTAAATTTTCTAATCTTTAGAACAATCCCTCTGGCTGCCTTTTGTTCATTCAAATCATTATAACTGTATTTTACATCTTTTTCTGCAGTTGGATGTAAAGTAGCCATCAAATTACATATGATGTAATGATATTACAGTTTTTTATTTTCACAAATAGACATGCACAATCAGTCCTCCAAAGATCCACAACTCAGTTTTAACTTAACCCAAACTACATCCTTTGGCTTAGTTCGGACATAGAACTTAGCACTGTTTTCTTACCTGTGTTTCAGCAAAACACAAAATGCAGATTAAGTTGATTCCCAACACTGATATAACAAAATTAAAATGGATGTTGTGCTTCTCTTCCCTTAGGTATCTGAAGTAAGATGAGAAATGAGAAAATAACAACAATAATTTCATAGCTGCAAGAAGATAACTGATGAAAGAGGGGCTTGGCAAAAATATTATTTTTTCACTATTTTGAAGTAATTATCTTGATCTTTGGCCAAGTTGAGTTCTATTTATGGTGACTTTTTCAGAGAGGATTATGGTTAGGGTTATAATTGATCAGTTTTTTATAATATCCTTTTTTTTGGTGAAGTGGCATAACAACATCGTTTTTTTTGTTTTTGAAGTGATGATGGTAAGTAGCAATAAACATATTATGAATATATTGCTCTCCTGGCCACATCAATTCATCCCTTCGTAACAACATGTATTTTCATTCCATGGAATTGTATTTTAGATTGAGATTTATCTTTTGCAGGTAAAAGTAGATGTTTTTGGGCAAGTCTTGTGACAATGTTGTAATTGTGGTGTAATTTTTCTGCTGTTTAAATAATGTGTTTTACAGTTTTGAGGTTCAGGTTCTGAATTTTGTTGTTTGGTTGTCCAAGACAGGACATCAAGTCATCAGAAAAATGAAAGACTTTTATTTCACAGGAACAATGTTTGTTCAAAATTATTTCATTTTTCAACATTTTTGAATTAACTTAACTCGCTCAAAAGTTACATCCGTTTCAAGTTTGCTGAAAGACTTATGTAGCTCAGTATCATGTGCAAGCTGGTCTCTGTTGATTTCACACTAAAGACTAATCTCTCACCTCCAAGACAAAAGGTAGACTCCAAAGGCCACAAACATGAAGCTGAAGGAAATGACAGTGGCAATGATGAGAACTATGTGGGATGGAGTCCCATCTGGTACAGTAACCTGAAATAAACATTAAATACAATGTACATTCTGCTTTGTTAGGATGACACTAAAAGAACACTGATCAACGCTGAAAAGTTCCTTCATTCTGTAAAAAAATGTGCAAGGTCATTAATAAAGAGCTGTCATGGACATTGTCCTGTCCTTAGATACAGAGTAGCTATTTGCTGTCTTATTATTCACCACTTAACTGTCCTATAACATGCACATTAATAGCTCAGAAGACGACCACCCCCCCCCCCCACACACACACACACACATTTCAACCCACAGTGTAAATTTAAAAAAAATTGTTTTGGACTGCTGTGGCAGGAATTACCTTCCACACAAAGAATTCTCTGTTTCACTTCATCCACCGACCTAAGATCTGTAGACTACATTGGATTTACCAGATACGTGTATTATGACTCTAGCTTTGAAACAAACATTTAGAGAGAGAGAAGAAAAGACACAGACAGAGAAAAAGAGAGAGAGAGAAAGAGAGGGAGAGAGACAGACAGAGAGAGAGAGACAGAGAAAGCAAGAGAGAAGGAGACAGAGTGAGAGAAAGAGAGATAAAGGGAGAAAGGGAGAGAGAGACATTAATATTAAAATTCACCACATGTTCATAGATTTTTATGAAAAATTTTAACAATTGGAAAATATCTATTACATATCAAAGTTGCATGTACCGTTTCATTGACAGGTGTTGCTACAACTGTAAAGTGCCCTGGGAGTAGACATCTACATCGGGTGTTGTTTATTGATGTCTCTACGGTAGTGCATGCATCATTTGTCCATTTGCCTCTTGGAATGGTGCTGTTTCAAACAAACATTTAATTTAATACTTCAAGAATCCAGCACACTCTATTTGCTAGTCCGATCATGAAACTGAGAAAAGTGCATTTGCACGACACAAACGTCAACTCTTCTTTTCTAAATATTCTACGAACTCATTGAAAGAATATTATTTCTATTCTTGATTATGGGGGAAGCACAATATTTCAAATGTTTGTTATGTTACAAAACATATCATAATAAGATAAGGAATACATTTCAAGTAAAAGAGTTTTATTTCCTGTCCTATAAAATTAGGTCCTTCACACTTGTGTTGTTTCATGATAAGGCCATTGACATGATAATATACAGTTTGATATACATGTACTGACTATGTACATAATAATTTCAAATGGCATTTTAAAAGACAAAGCCTTCCAGTGAAAGGTTCCTCTCCATCATATCAGCAGTTTTGCATGCTAAGTTTGTGAGAGAATACGAAAAGAACAAAGAATGAAAATATCAATGCTGATATGTAAAATACAGATGCACTGAAAACATAATCTTAATTACTATTGCAGACTTTTGTCAACTTTTATGAGTATAAAATAAACATGATTCTGATAAGAACTTGACTGAGATCGTAATTCAATCAGTTATAGAATGTTATGCCACATGCAAAGATTTGTGGTCGCAATAATTATGTCACTAAAGTTACCAACCTTGAAAGAAAACTGTATTTGTAAACACATCGTTACATTAGTGCACAGAAGATGACAGTCCTAATTACAGAAACAATTTATACTGTAAAATTTAACTATCCTCTGATATAATAATATATAAAGTCACCATGTAAATTAAATGGCCCCATGTGCTACATACAGTGACACAGTAACCCACATCAGTTACTTACTTTTTTGTTTGTCTCCATATGAAACAAGATGTATTGTGCTTGGGTAAATGCTGTTTGAAGAAAAGTGAAATGCAGTCTTAACCATATTACATTAAACAAAGCAAATTTGTAATACTACAGTACATGGCCAACTTTATGCCAGTTGGACTAATGATTCCCCACTGGACCTCATGCCCAAGGGGCCTCATGCTAGGGTTATCTAGTCTTGTCAGGTACACACAACAACACATTGCAACATACAACTAACACCATAATGCAAGTTTTACAGAGAACAGCAATGATTATAATTATGTTTTTGCATTATACACTGTACTTGATATAAGGTAAATTATTACACTTCTTTGTAGTAAACTTTGTGAATGAATAGATTCCTACCAAAAAGGATTTACAATGCTGTCATGTTATTGAAATGGACTGTATGGCAATCTAGATCAATTCACTTATAAACATCATTTTATAGAGTGAAGTGTGCTCCATATTTCTGTCTTGGGTACAATTTTGTATGACTAATAGTTTCTTTGGGTCATCACAAAATGAAAATTGAACAAAAGTAAAGCAGGGCCCAAAGTGTAATGTTTTCTGAGTCTCTTGTAAAATTTTGGTTTTCGAATATACGTTCTTCCATAATGTGGCAGAACGAAGTTCGCCACTGAATTAAATATACCTGTAGGCCTACAACATTGCATTCTGGACGGACTGATTTAGTCCTCTTTTGCATGCTTAGAAAATGAAACATACTTAAAAACAATTAATTGTAATTGATGATAATGACTGTAACAGTAATACTATTCTCTCACCACACTATGGGCTATATCTATTATGTAGTAATCTTTGGTCTTGCTCATTGGAGAGGACAGAAGAATGTATGAATACACATCTGAGATGCAAGTTTCTTCTGGTCCCCTGTGGATGGACGTAATTCAAATTTAGTTGCAGCTAAAACTTAGTGGCATATCACAGAATGGACAGCATGCAGACTGATGCATAATTGCAAATATTTGTTTTGCAGTTAGGTGGAGTACAAAGGAGGTATTATACTCTAATAACTTCAGGTACAGAACATATGAAGAACTGTACTATGATGTGAAAATTGATCTGTCTCTACTGAACTAGATTCCACGCGGCTCTTCACCAGCCCTCTCTTTCCCGCGAGCCGGAATGGTCCGCATTGAAACCCCCTCTCACCATCGCTGGCTGGGCTGCACGCTCGGTGCTGGCCTAACCCAGCCTAGCCAGCGGGTTGAAAAATGACGGGTGATTGTGATTGATTTTGTAACTTTAATTTGATTGTGATTGATTTTGTAACTTTAATTTGTTTATAGTCACTCACATACCATTTCCGTACACTGCGACATAAAATTGAATAAAATTCCTCGATTAAAAAACCAAATAGACTGATTCAACCGACACAACTCACCACAACTACAATGTTATGTACGCAAAAAAGAAAAGGAGCATACATGAGTGGGAGAAGCAAGAACATTTTACTGTAAAGCCAGTGGTGTTAGTTTATATGACACAGCCGTAGAGGGTGGGGTAAGCCTAGAGTGAAGACAATGGGTGATGAGAAGTTAACACTAACAGCTTCATTGGTTCATACACTTGTCACTGAATTGGGCTAAAAAAATTTCAAAAACACTATAGATTCAGTAGTATACTAAGTTAAGAGAGAGAGAAAGAGATGTGCAAGGGTACGGATAATGTGGAGATAGGCCAGACAACAGACAAGTGAAATACTAGCCCTATCATGTGGCCTCACAGTGGCAACACTGAACTTTTACTAATATCAAGCCTTGACTACTATTGAAAATAAAGTGTGGTTGCAAAGCTCCCCAGGACAAACAACTTACAAGCTTCCTGTACTAGATAGATAGATAGATAGAGAGAGAGTGATAGACAGATAGAGAGACAGATAGATAGATAGATAGATAGATAGATAGATAGATAGATAGATAGATAGATAGATAGATAGATAGATAGATAGATAGATAGATAGATAGGTAGACAGATAGATAGATAGATAGATAGATAGATAGATAGATAGATAGATAGATAGATAGATAGATAGATAGATAGATAGATAGATAGATAGACAGATAGAAAGACAGATATAGAGAGACAGAGAGAGAGAGACAGATAGAGAGAGAAAGACAGAGAGAGAGAGACAGAAAGAGAGACAGAAAGAGAGAGAGAGACAGAAAGAGAGAGAGACAGAGAGGGAGACAGAGAGACAGATAGAGGGAGAGATGATAAATAGAGAGAGATAGAAGAGAGAGATAGATAAGATAGATGGATAAGATAGATAGATAGATAGAATAGATAGATAGATAGAATAGATAGATAGGTTAGATAGATAGAATAGATAGATAGATAGATAGATAAATAGATAGATAGATAGATAGATAGATAGGACAGACAGACAGACAGACAGACAGACAGATAAACCTTCTCGTAATCAAAGGCCTACACGCTGCTCCGTTTACAAACACGATGACTCAAATAATGAGTTGCGGCCAGTCTTTTGATGGCCGCCAGCACCTTCTAACAATCCCATTCAACCCGTGGCGTGTCTGGGCATTGGTCTCTACCAACTGATACACTGCACAATCTTGGTGTGAAATTTTCACTAATCGATGTTTTAAAGTTAACATAAATATGTTTTCCAAGACACATATGCACACACATACATCATCATGCAAGCACTCACACATCCACCCCTACCCACTGACAAACACACAGATCAGATTTATTTTGAAGGCAAATTCAGATTTGGTTTAGTTCAAGAACATAAAATACAGACTGGATATATAATGAAGACTGCTTTGTTCAAAAGTTTGATAACACAAATTTGCAAATCATGTGGCACTGTGAGAAAATGTAGCCCACCCAAACCACAATATGTGGTTTACTGACTATCCTGGAAGCAATACTGTACTACAAACACTCCTAAAATGGAATTTACATATGATCATAATGAATTTTCAAAACTTTTAAAACTAATTCCTTAACAGTAACTGTATCCAACTTGTAAGGAAAAAAAATGCAAATGCAGGCTGTCTGAAAAGGAAAGAAAGAAACAGAAACACACAGCAAAACTGGATTGTTTATAACTACGTGGCTTGATGTTATGACTTTTTAGCTTGTACTTGAGACTCAATGAGACAGGTTAGTAGCATAAACTTGTCCATAACAAATAAAAAAATTCCAGAGCATGAAAGTGAAAAGGAAATGAAATCCAAAGGGCTGCTACTGGGGACTACGGTTTAGTAAGAGACTACAACTTACCTCCTTGGATGTCCATTGTCCAGTAAAGGCAATATAGTTTGATCATACTGAAACTTCAGTACTTGATAAGGCCAACTTTCATCAGATTCTGGTAAAGAGAAACAAAAAAAAAAAATTGCCTTGAGCTTGAGTAACTGTGCTTCAACAGTATGATACTATACATTCTAGAAACATACATCATACTGTAAGGAAAGACATTAAATCAAAGACAACTGTTTTACGGTTGTTAAACTAACCTCTTGGAGCCAGCAACACCATGTAATATTTCAAATTTGAACCTGGTATAGAATTACTGAATCAATACCACTTATGTATGTATAATAGTATCAAATGTCATCAGAGTGTTAAATAAAAGACTTTGCTCATGTGTGGATGAAACACTAAGAGAGTCAAGAGAAGCATATATGAAGTGCAAATGCCCAAGGGAAAGAGCCCCAGAAAACAAAGATCTAAATACCTAAATGCAACACTCTGATTAATCACACACAAAACACACATTTCTAAATTCCATCTGGAAAAGACATATGCAGCTGCTGTGGCCACTTCAGATATAAGAATGAATAAAAAGAAAGAGAGAACAAAAGAAAAAGTTACATGAATCTCGTAGAAGAAACATGAAAGCACGAGAGAATGACTTTACGTCTCATTCAATTGACAATCTTACCCTCCATCCTCCTGCGTCTCTCATTCACAACAGGACCAGGTTTTTGCGTATGATAGGGCTTTGTGCTTTTCTGTTCTCCCCCTTTGGCCTCAATTTTGTTGACAACAGTGGTACCTTCTGGTTGCATCCAAATCACATGTGCATCTAAGATAAACAAAATATTGTCATGCATCAAGGACTGTGAGGCTACAATCATTTACCTGGAATTTCTCAGTCTACATTGAGAATCAGTTGAACTCTCTATCTGAAAAAGTGAAAATCACAAGTGGTAATATCTAACAAAATGATAACTTGTATTACACTGACAGTTACCAAGAAGATAAAGCATCCAATGCAAAATGGTCACAACTGGATGCTCTCAAAACACTGCTCAAGTGGAGAATGTAAATCTTTCGAGCTCTGAATCATCATGCATTTTTATCAGGACTTACTGGGAGAAAAGACTTCTAAATCAAACCCCATTCAACCACAAATATCCCATGCCAGTGTATATTATATACATGTACAAAACTTACCAATGTTTCCAGTGTGGGTATCTGTCAAATTAAGCAACTTTGCTGATGCAAGTTCAACCATGATTTCAGCAACCTGCAAGATGCGACGTCCAACTAAGAGTTCCTGTAGAGCAAGAGGGAAAAAGAACAACTGTTTAATCAGGTGGATCCTTATGTAAAGTTATAAAAACAAACATATACATGCATGCACACACACACACACACACACACAGAGAGAGAGAGAGAGAGAGAGAGAGAGAGAGAGAGAGAGAGAGAGAGAGAGAGAGAGAGAGAGAGAGAGAGAGAGACCAAATTTGTATTTGTAAAGCCCAAACTGATAAATAAGAAAATTAATATTCACATGAAATCATACACAAAAAAGAGAGGTGTCTGTTACTAAGACTTTCTTAATGTCTTTATGTAACATAACAGGATAAAACATGAAAAAGAATTGTTAACAATAACACTATTGCAGAACTCATTCAGAAGCAAATGAGGGATTGTATCATCTGTCAGAAGAGGTACATGATTTCATTTAGTTTGTCAGGCAAGAATTAATTTTGTGTCCCAAAAAACCTAAACAAAGTAATTTCACAGACAAATACAAAGATCATACAAATTACATTTAAACACTTTAAGGTGCTGATTTTCTCTCTGCCTGAAATGGAAGGCTATATACCATTTTTTAAAACCACACATGTATCACTATCAGATTCCTAATCATCTGTCCTTAATTATAAGGTTACTGCACCTGCTTTTCATCCAGCGTTTTGGTGACTGTTTCTTGAAGCAACATGTGGAGAAAATCCACTAGGCTCTGCATTGAAAGTTATAGCATAAGAATTACATATAATCCAATAACAGCATAAAACATACATTTTAGATTAAGATTACTGCATACAAAGGCAATCAATTCAGATTTCTCTTTCAGCAAAGACAAGAGAAACAGCGCATGAAGAATATGTAAAGTGATATTGAGAGCATCTTTCTCACATGTTGATACATGTGTCAGCGTACCAATGCTGAGAGAAGATGAAGATAAGTTTTACTCCTTTAGCAGTGTTTTCTCATGTTTGTGGGATTTTTGATAATAATGATAATAATAATAATAATAAGTAACATAAAGTGCTTCACCCAGTAATACCAGCTCTAAGCCCTCTACAGCCATTCTACCATTCACATTCAATTGACCAATATGAAAGCACATTCTAAAACCTGTGACAATGGCCAGAAAGAGTAGTTGTTGGATTCCATCAAAAAGATGTTTTCAGAAGTTTTTTCAACATTTCTGTGTTTAGTCAATCTCTTAAGTTTTGAGGCAGTGAATTCCAAGTCTTCAAAATTTTTATCCGATCATCGTGTATCATTCTTTTATAATGTTGTCTCCATCCACCTGAAATCAAAATGAGCTTCTGAATGAAATTAAAAAATACATGTATTTTACTCAAGAGATTCAATAGAGAATGGTGGGTGAGAATAGCTAATCTAACTGGGAAAACAAAGCTAACACTGAACAGCCTTCAATATTTGTATCACCGAGGCTACCTGCTCTGTTTATAGGGATTAAAAGTTCATACAAATACCTCCATTTTGAATTCCTCTGTTGCTAATGAAGGGAAATCCCTGGTGATGGTGACAGCCATATGTAAATTTTTGGCTGTAATATCCAGATCTCCAGCAAACATCTTGCCACTTGCTTTCTTTACAATATCATACAGTTTGTGAAATGTTTCCATCAGGACATTCTGTTGGTAGCCAAGTTGAATTTTCATCAGCTGTGAAAGAAAAAAAAACAATAGAGAAATTTTGACAAGTATCTTCTTTACATTGAACAACATCATTTGAATAAAAAGATGCAAACGTTGTCTCTGAAATAAAGAGACCTCCAATTTATACACAGTACAGCAATTATGGTATGCTATAGCAGATACCTTCAGTTATAATTAGCCATAAATGATGTTCATATTTTATCAGACATCAGTGGGTTTTCTTTTTTGTGGCAACAGTCTTCTGTAAACTTCAATAAAAAGCATACCAACATACACAAAAAGCAAACTCACCTTGTCGTATATTTCTATCAGATGAACTGACTGACACTGTGCATAATTTGGGGGACCCCAGTAGCAGTTAGAGTTTTCACATATGCAGCGTCGTTTGGTGTAACCTTAGGAAGTAACAGACTGAATTAAGTCTGAGTAAAGGCTTCTCATGTCAATAACAACAAAAAGTAAGTCTTGAAAAATACTTCCTGATTATTCTGCAATTGTTGCAATATTTCAAACTGAACAATAAATAATGAAAAGTTTTCTTCTGCAACTAGTTAATTATTTCCATAAATTTTAGTAATGAGATGCAGGGAAAACTGGCCAAAAATTTGGCAGGGATGAAGGCTGGTCTTGACCAATGCTGAGATGACAATGAAAAATGTGAACACAAGGAACCCCTACTGAGGTCTTTATCTAACATTATCACAAGAAAAGAAAGTGCCTAACAATAGACAGATGATCGCAGCCAAAAAGCATACGGAATAAAGGACAGTGCGCCTAAATAAAAGGAATATCAGACATCAGTTTTTTTTTTGTTTGCTACGCTTTTTCTAAAACGTGACTTCTGCCATTTTTCTTTACATCTGAAACTATTCATATGAAAAACTTACAATATAAATGCTTGGAAAAATTTTGTAGGATGTATCCACTAAATCCATCCCGAACTATTATAGTCATTTCTTTCCCTTCAGTATATTTTTGACTTACACTTTACCGTCTTTTCCAGAGGTACCTTTTGTTTTCAGTTATTAAAGACTCACATGGTGTAAGGGCCTAGCACACACAGGATCTTCTGATTGCATGGTTTGGTTTACCTACCAAACGTACCCTAATAAAAAATCTTTATTATGTAACAGTGACCATTTCAATTAAGGAGCTTATGTGTAGCCTTCAAAATGTAATTACACAGTGTGTTCGTCGGTTGTCAGCCGACAGTGAAAGACATCAAAAGCATTTCAGTTTGTTCTTGCTTTCGTGCAGAAGCAGACTAATGATATCATTATGCTACACGAAGAAGTGGCAGCTTTACAATCGGCCTATAGTATTATGTAACTACGGGAAGAGCACTAGACTATCAATGCAATTTTTCTCTAATAGATCGTGAAATGATTAAAGCATTTTCTACTCACAGCTTCCAGGAACAGAATGCATATATGAGCCTAGCAGCAGAAGTGACGTATTTCATGACATTTTTGAGAGAGAGAATGTCAGTTGGGGGAGGTGGTAGGTCTGTAGGTGGGTTAGTGTTCATTAAGTAAGTATAGGACAGATGATGGTGGATCAATAAGCCATATAGGTCTGTTGTTGTGGTTGGTGGAAAGGCCATAATATGCTAGGCCAGTTTGATCGATAGATGGGTGGGCAGATCAGATTGGTCAATGGATCCGTTGGAGGGCAGGCAGGCAGATAGGTAGGTAGATATAGGTAATTGGTAGATTGGTCTTGTGGTGGGTTAGTTTTGATGGTTAGGTCTAGCTGTACGTGTAAAGTATGTATAATACTATATATGGGTAGATTAATGGCTCACCTGGTGGTCAGGTCAAGAAAAAAAAAAGGCAGTAGGTAGGCCAATAGATATAGACAGGTGGTAGTGCAGATATACTGGTAGGTTAGGTCAGCAGATGGATAGGTGGTCAATATGACCTAATGGTAAGGGATATTTGGTAGATCAATATAAGTACATCATAGGCTGTTGGGGAGTGCAGTGGGGTAGGTGGGCAGGTACAATATAGTAGAAATAGTGCTGGAATATCTCTCCTATGCTTCACTGCTTATCACCTTTGGCTTGACGGTCTTCCCCAAACACTTCTCACAAAATGCATTATATCGTGTGAGTCTAGGCGCACACGTGCGACCTTGATGCGTCGCGCTTTTTGAAGTCTAAGATTGAATGGAGATGGTGAGCACACATGCTAGACATGGGCTCGTTGCAGAATCGGGACAGGGAATTAAGACACGTCTGCGACACGACAGCGAGTAGCAAAATTGTAGGCGCCTGACCTGAGGTTACTAGAGCTGATAAAAGTACTGCCACCCATGCCCTGCCAGCTTCTGGCACTAGACGATATGCACTGTGAAACTATGTCACACTGCAGCTACTGCGAGGCAGAAACGTAAATAGCATAGTGCTTAGTGTTGTGGACATCGCACCAGCAGTCTTGGAAAGATGGACAACTACACCATTCATATCTGGTAATTTCTTGGTATATTTCCCCTCACTCATCATGCTTGCAAGTAATCACCAAAATCACGAAAAGAAACGTCATAGATTTGACCACATATTATTATTACGCAATCGAGACGTAATTTTTACTTTTGATGAAAGCTGTAAATATTTTTCCTACATTGTATCCACAAAAAAATAAATTGAAAAAACCAAAAACATTTGTATTTTAAAAAAGACCAAAATATGATACCATGTATGTTTGTATTATTTTTTGGTGTCGTAATATGGCCTCTTTATCACATGCTAATGCCCTGACCAGTTTAATCCGGTGCTGGGGATAAAGATGCATAATTGGGCTCATGCACAATATTCAAGCTTTGCCGTGATGCTAGATAAAACTAGAGGTTAAACAAAAGCAGAAGCAACCCTCTACCATCGGAATAATAACATATTATATAATACATCCAAAGATGTATTAATTAACAAACTTAATGTTCATCGACGACTGGATGGGAGAGATGAAGACAAGAATTTAATTACTCGTCTGTCGACAGCGACTAAATATAACTACTCACATAATGTTGTTGTTTTGAGACAAATTTGAGCACGGCCAGCACAGGAGAATAAAATGCGACGCTTTTTCGTCGGTATTGTTAATATGATAAGCCTATGATAATTATGACTGTTTCAATGATATCCGTACCGGTGCAACAGGCCAAAATATACCCCCCGCCCAGAATATACCCGGGGTTAAACTGGCCTAGCCCAGAATATCCCCCGGGGTATATTCTGGGCTAGGCCAGTTTATACCCCGGGGTTACTTTGGGCTAGGCCAGACTATACCCCCCCCCCCCCCAGTCCAGATTATACCCCCTACTTTAAAAAAAAAAACAAGTCAAGACCACAGTTTATTTCAGCCTGTTCTTCATCACTGTCATCAGATATCATATTAATACAAACATGAACACATTCTTGACACCAACAAGTCATAATGCAATTTAGAGAAAATAATAATAACAGTTTATTTCAGCCTTAGTTTACTTTGGTGTACATACACATGTATACATTCTCGACTCCTGTAAATCATGATACATTTTAAAAGGAACAAACATGCAGTAAAATGCACTGATATACAAAAGAGTTGAGTATCCATTCAAACTGACATGATTAGACTTCAGCATTAATTTCACTCGTGTGTGTTGATGATATTATTATTATTATTATTATTATTTTGATAGTTGGTTGGCCATGAGTAAAACATGCATTGTATTTTTTGTTACAATGATGTAGAGAGAAAAGACCAGAAAAGAACACACAGAAAAAAAAAACAAAACATAATGATAATCCAACTGACAGATAGTGCAATTCCATCATCCAGCAGACATAAAACTAAATAGGCACTAAATGTTTGCGACTGATGAACTCCACCTGTCCAGATCCACTTGAAACGTTACAGAATGCTAACTAGTAATAATGATAACAATAAGAACACGAAATCATGTTATTTACTCTTGAAAATATAGAGAAATATCAATATCAGAATCATCATCATCATCTTGGAAATTGCAGAGATATGAGAGGGAGTGTAAAAATGGCAGCGTATGCCTACAAATCATTCTAGAATTTATAAGCAGCAATGTATGTGTATCAACTATATATAAAAAACGTGTTAAATCTTTTCAAATATTCAAGTAAAACTGGACAGAAAGCTTTAGTGAAATAGCCTTGACAGTTGTGTAGGCCGACAGAGTAAGTCCACTGAGACAAAAGTAGTGCATTGTAAAAGGTAATTAAATCTATAGCATGTTGAGGCAAAATTCAATGGATCATGTTACATTAACAGTATTTCTTGTTAGTGAGTATCATTCTTTGATAGGTTATTTGTAGAAAGATATACATTTCATGTACATTACGGTTTAAGACACTGGATTAGTTTGCAAGGCTTTTGAAAGATTGAACCTCTGTATTATAGTGAATAAGGGTATGTCACTCGCGAGTGAAATAATAATAATAAAAAAAAAAGACCTTGTCCGTCTTTACCTTCTTAAGCTTAACACGTCCCTTGCCAAGGGATTTAACAACTGTGTATTTGTACACAAAAAAATATTTAAAATGACTTCATTTTTATGAGTCCGTTAATTATTTCATCCATTGGGACTAAGTGTATGTCAGTGCCAAACAAACAGTACCGTGCAAATTTTATTCAGTGGCAAATAACTACAAAAACAACTACAACATGCCAACGAACGTGAGTGAAACTAATCCAGTGCCTTAAACCATGAGCTACATAAAATGTATACATTTCTACACATACGCTATCAAAGAATTTACTAACAAGACATATTCATGCAACATGATCCATCGAATTTTTGACATAAGGTACTGTAATTACTTTCTGCAATGCACTGTGTTGTCTCAGTGGATTTAATCTGTCATTTTACATGACTATCAAAGCTACTTCGCTAAAGCTTTCAGTCCAGTTCTACTTGAATAGTTGAAAAGATTTAACACATTTTTCTTTACATGTACTTGGTACATACACACATATATTATTGCTGCTTATAGATTCTAGAATAATGTGTAGGTCATTTTTATATTCCCTCTAATCTTTGTATTATTCCAAGATGATGGTGATTCTGATATTGATTATATTCTCTTTATTTTCAAGAGTAAATAATATGATTTGGTGTTCTTATTGTTATTATTGTATATTACTGGTTAGCTTTCTGTAACCTTTCAAGTGGATCTAGACAGGTTAAATTCATTATGTGAAACAATTTTAGTATGTATTTAGTTTTGTGTGAAGTATTTAATGTCTGCTGGATGATGGAATTGCACCATCTGCCAGTTCAGCTGTTAAAATGTTGTTGTTGTTTTTTCTCTATGTATTCTTTCCTGGCCTTTCTCTCTGCATCAGTGTAACTTTGTATGTAGATCTAATGGTTCCAACATATCAAGCACATTTCTGATTTTCAGAAATTAAAATAAGATTCAGATAACTTTACACTTATGAGTCTTATAATTAGTTCATACCTTGCCACTAAGTATATGTTAGTGGTGCCAAACAAAAAAATTACAATACATGTTTAACTCATGGACAACTAATTATAAAAAAACGAAAACAATAATAATACCAACGGACACAAGTAAAATTAGTGTTAAAGTTTAATCATATCAGTTTCAATGGATTTTCAATCCTTTTGTATATCAATGCTTTTTAAGCATGTTTATTTCCTTTTAAATGTATCATAATTTACAAGAGTCAAAAATGTATGCTTTAATATGATATCTGATGACAGTGATAATGGACAATTCAAACTAAAGTTGAAATAAACTGCGGTCTTGACTTGTTTTTAAAAAAAAGTAAGGGGTATAATCTGGACTGGGGGGATATAGTCTGGCCTAGCCCAAAGTAAACCCCGGGGTATAAACTGGCCTAGCCCAGAATATACCCCGGGGGATATTCTGGGCTAGGCCAGTTTAACCCCGGGTATAGTCTGGCGGGGGTATAATCTGGTCTGCTACACCGGTACTACATAAATAGCAATATCTGGCTGACACAGAAAAAGTATTAAAAATGGTAGTTTCACCAAGAGTTGATTGGTATAGCTGTTATAAACAGCAAAAGAGTAGGAAAGGAAGACTGGAAAAAAATGGACACTTGCATTTATCGTGAAACAGAAATAGCAAGACTTAACAGCTTCACATTTATGAATGAAGCTAAGGTCACTTGCTCGCATGTGGCTGGTGGAAAACAATGGTTCTCTTATTAAAAAAAAAAAATTGTTAGAAACTTGGACGAGTTAAAAAATCTCATTAGTAATAAATACAGTCATGTATTATGTTTATTAGATTAGCGTTAGTTAATTTTGAAACTCGAAAACTCATAAGGTCCAGGTCTCGGCATTTGAAATTGATTAAACTCAACCAACAACACTATTTGGTCTGAATTCTCTATTTAAGAAAAAGTACAGCGAGCTAGGGAGTGAGTAAAGAAGACATAATTTGTGCTGAGGTATTTGTCTCTCGAGAACATTCAGCATAATTACATGGTAGCCTATTAGGCTACTGTTGGCCGTTGGAAAATAAAATGTGTCCTAAGCTGCTCCATTAATTATTAAACCAATACGACAGATCTGATTAATAATTCAACCACTCGTTCTCTTAGAAAGACAAGGTTCCATCTCCACATTTT
This sequence comes from Onchidella celtica, assembly GCA_963931925.1. NCBI lineage: Eukaryota > Metazoa > Mollusca > Gastropoda > Systellommatophora > Onchidiidae > Onchidella > Onchidella celtica. Next base: position 62,420,021 of record OZ007571.1, read on the forward strand.
GGCTGAACTGAATTACACACAACTTCCACAGGACTTCTCTAGTGTGTGTCAAAGTATCGAGCGGATTCGGTGCGTAATTTGTATTACTAAAAAGAAAAACAATCGTTTGACTAGTAGCTAAGGGCACATGGAACTTCAATCATCAACTTCTCAAAAGTTGACAGAAGGGAAAATCTTGTCAATCTAAGGGGATGAATTATTTAACCAATGCGACAGACCTGATTAATAATTCAACCACTGTGTCCTTCAACCTCCTACGATCCAATATGGAACATTTGGGGCTGACATTTCTGTGATGCGTTACTGTCTATACACACCAGAAATCCCGTGTCCGTCCGTCCGACAAGGACATTCGGTGTGAACAAGTATGATTTATTCTCGTTTTTGAAGCATTTGACGGAATAATGGACCTTCCATCCTCCGTATGGACGAACACGAATCTGTGTGAATAGGCAGTTAGGATGGACGGGATCATTAAACTGCTGCAGCAGCAGAAATAACAACAACAACAGCAGCATTCTCAGTGAGAAAATCCATGCATGCAGACAGTGAATAGCGTGGACAGCAGTGACGTGCTATTAGATAAGTATAGGCCCTATGTCACTTGTGGAGAGACGTGTCAAAATCATTTGATGTGAAATTCGTGTACACTCAAGATAGAAAGAGTGGCATAACAACAAGGGGACTGCAGGGCCGCCGTCTGCAGCCAGGCGCCGATGGAGCTAGAGGATGGGAGGTAAACTTTAATGGAGGTAGGGCTAAAATGCTGCAGTCATCGGGGTGGGGGAGCGATAATGGTCCCGACAACATACATGTATATTGTCCCCCGGGCGATATAATCTTCTGCGATTAAAACGGCCACCCCACCAGAATAGCCACATTAGAAATGAAAAGTTAGTGGGCAGACATAAATATCCGTCATCAGATAAATATTAGTGCCAAGTTCAATGAGACGAGGTCCGTTCTTAGACGCCGCTTTCATGTGTCAAGCAGCACAGTTTTGCACTTCGGCCTTGCGTTTTCAACATTTAGGCTACGATAGTCTATCACCCCCCCCCCCCTTTTTGTTTTCTCATTCCCCGCTGCTTATAATAAATCATCAATGCTTATAAAATTATACCCACATTACTTATTTTAAAAATTATTTTCGAATACAGAAATGTTGGCTATAATTAAAAATTTTGTACTGTCTACCAAAAATCTGGACATGCACACTACGGTTTGAAGCCAAACACAGGCTGTGTTGAAAAAAACAACAACAAATTTCCAGTGAACCTGTAACTTGAAGGAGGTGATGTGACGAGCACTCTACCCGATCTTTCATGCACATAACGCTATATGGCAGGCCAAAAAAAATAAAAAAATGTGTCTACTCAAATGAAATAACTTTCATGCGGCCATTATGCTCGGGAGCCATCCATACAGCAGTGCGCTCCGAGTGGAGGGGTGGTTATGAAAGCGTATATTATGATATGCGCGAGGGGAGGGGGTCTGGGAAGCGTACGTAGGTCTACGTTTTCGGACGCCAAGCGTTTGAAAAGCGTAGGCTACATGGGGGGGGGGGGGGAGGGTATCCAAAATTGAACATACGTACTTTATGGATGGCCCCGGAAAGGGATCGCGTCTGGTGTTACCAGCGCATTTTGTTTAAAACGTCAGGACCATTTTATTTTACGGCTTACTTTTCAATTCCCCAGTATTGTTTTAATTTTAATACCAACTTCCTACGTTACTTTTCCGGCAGCTTGCCTTCGAAGAAGTGCTTATAATCGGGGGACGCGCCGATAATTATTCCGCGCAAGGGAATTATATCATGACGGTTTACTGTCAACAAAGGAAAGCGTTCAAGGCAGTGAATGTCCAGGTTTTTTAATCATTTTTTTTCTTCCTTTCAACTGAAAGTTCTAATGTGCGCCACATCAGGCCACATCAAACTCAGAACGTGCACAATTTTATATGTATGTTAACTGATGCTCTATGGGATTCAGTGCATTAGGATCACCATATACCATCACATGCTCTGTTAAGTTAAATATAAAACTACATAGTTATGCCAACCGAGTGCACTACTGAGACATATGACAATCAGGGGGAAAAGTGCAAGAGAGAGAGAGAGAGAGAGAGAGAGAGAGAGAGAGAGAGAGAGAGAGAGAGAAAGAGAGAAAGAGAAACAGATATATATAGAGAGAAAGAGAGACAGAGAAAGAGAAAGAGAGAGAGAGAAAAAGAGAGAGAGAGAAAGAGAGAGAGAGAGAAAGAGAGAGAGAGAGAGAGACCATGGAGGTATTCAGAAAAGAAAGGGAAAGAGGGCAGATAGGTGGATATTATAGTGTGAAGTATCTTCACCAAGTTAGCTACACCGTGTACAGTGCTAGTAATGAAAATTATTCATGTTCAAATGATGTGAAATGGGCCTCACCATCGCCTACACCTCTTACGAAGACACCTGAAACCAAATAAAAAAATGTTTCCTGCATATAAACTGTTTTTCTCCTGTAAACATACTCCTTTATTCTTGACGAAATAATAACCACAGAAAAAGTGTGGGGCAGCAGCAAAGCTATAGCAACGTCAAAATTGGGCAAAAAGAAAATGTATGTTGCAAAGCCCGCATAAGAAATAATAGATTCACGAAATATCATAAAAACCACAGAAAAACTGTGGGGTCGCAGCAGGGCTATAAGCAAAGTCAAAATTGGGCAAAAAGAAAAGGTTGTATGTTGCGAAGCCCCGCGTGAAAAATAAAACCCAAACAATACAAAGCAAACTAAAGAGAAGACAAAAAATACACAAATTTTCGGCTTTCGCCTTTGTCAAGTGAAAAAAACGAACAATAAAAGACTTCAACAGGAACGAAGTGAACCAGTTTACTTAGCTGCGATAAGAAATAATAGGCCTACCCAAACGATACAATGCAAACTATTCAATGCCAATTCTGTTCCATAAAGTACATGTAAGAAATCAAATTTCCTTGATGAAGTAAGCCTAGGGATATATTTTGCAGCTGATCAACAAAAACTAAATTCAATTTCATTTCCAAGAAAATGCGTGGCTAATAAATATCACGATAAACTACTTTCTGGTGATGTTTGCAGTTAACATGGATATAAATCGGAGCACTGACAATACCATACACGTACACATATCTAATGAAAACTGAAACTGCAAGTCTGTCTATGTATTATGCTGTGAAACTTGCTGAAAACAACCCAATGTGGGAAGCCTGTATAATTAACTGCACAATTCTCTCAAAACAAGAATTAAAACATCTGTGTCACTATTATAACTATCATGTTGCAAATGAATTACTGTTCCATCCTGACTGTGGACACTTGCTTCTCGAATTTTTAAACCGATTTATCGATGCTCCTCTCAATTTAATATTGTAGGAATAATATCCAACTTTTTGTAAAATGCTCCAGCATAATAAAATATTAAAAGGAGTGACTCAAAAGAAAAACAAATTAATTGATATCAGTGTCACTCAATTATTTTTTTGTCATATGCAAGGGCTGAGTTAACTGCTTTTTGAAGATTATATTTCAACATTATCTGAATCTGAACTATTCACATAAACTGGAATACACAATTGAAAGAACAGATTTGACATGAAATAACAAAAAAGCACACATGATAAAAATTTGGAAGAACATAGTTGGTACATGTCTGCAGCCAGTATTCTTGATAAATTTCAACTGCGACAGTATAATCTGGAGTGAAAATCAAGGGATATAAACAAAACCATATGCATGTATATATATATAATAAACAAAAAACAACCACACATTTAGCTTTAGCCTTTCCATAGAGTATGGTAAGGAAGCACACAGTGGGAGACCAGCAGTCAACATTTGGAGTTCTGTCAAATCTTTGACATCAAACTGACTATATGTAAGGTGTGATTAATATGCTTAAAGTTCGGTAATTTATTTATTCATCAAATGATTTCTCACATTCAAATAATCTTGAACGGATGTTTTCATTTAAATTTGATAACAAAAGAGCTATAGGGTAATTCCTTTCTAAAAACACCATGCTTGCTCATCACTCGTTAAATCACAACTTCAAATGATATTGCTGGTCCCCTGCTTTCCATACTAAGTATGCAAACAAGATTTCTTGAAGATTTCTGAAGGAAAAACACGTTTAAATCAAAGAAAAGATTCAGATACAACTTAAAACAATATATTATTATATTAATCAATATGAATTGAGCATTAGATCCTGAACTTGATTTCACTAATAAAGAAACTGCCCTCAGGAGCTCACTCTTTGGTCATTCTAAATTAATCTTCCTTTTCAATAAATATATGTTGTGATGTTATAAATTATAATGAATAATAATTCAGCACATCATTTTCTGTGCAAGGTCTCTGAAAAATATTTTCCACTGAATTGACTGTAAAAACTTGAAATGTTTCTAGAGACCTATATCAAATGAATATCAACAGTTTAGTAACTTCACCAAAGGAATGTTGTCAGTTCTAATTGACAACTAAACAACAAATACTGACAATATCAAGAATGTTCTCTTCCAAAAATTTCCGCAGGACAAAATGTCAACAATACCAATTTCAAAATGCAAATTTCAATAGATATATTAACAATTTGAACACCAACACATTTCTCTCCCAGCTAATGTAGAAAAGTTAAGATATGTACCTGCTGCGTCCGTGGGGCATTTCTGGAGATTGAAGAATCCACCAAATGTTCGGTTCCATTTCACTCCTTCAAAAGCACTGCTTGGGCAGGACTTTGTACTTGCATTGACTGCAATCAGTTATAACAGAACAGTTTGCTTGAACAACTCAAAATGTAAACTAATCTATTTATTTGTGAAAGATCTTTTTCTCTTCAAGGGTCTCAGATTTGGAATTCTCTGCCTCTGTCTTTGAGAGAGACTGAAAATTTTATGTCTTTTAAATATCAGCTGAAGAGTCATCTTTCTACACTCTGAATGTCCATCTAGGTTTTTTTTCTTTTTTTCCTTGAGTATGCCTATGTATTGTGTGTGTGATTTATATGATGTAAATGTTGGAAAGTGCCTAGAGCCTGGTTGTTAATGGGATGAAGCGCTATCTAAATGCTATGTATTATTATCATTATTATTATCATCATTTGGAATATGCTAATGATTCATTGTGATAAGCACCCTTCAAAATCTGCTATTGTCATGCAAATAAATAAAATATGACAATACAACAATAATAATTATATGATGATGCAATCAGTAGCAACACAATAACAATAATACAACAGTATTCACAATCAATCCGCTCATACTAAAACACAGTAGTGAAGCAGTATTGTTCACACCAACTCAGTGAAACACATATATATATGACTCATTCTTAAAAGGTCGTCATTGTGGTGGTGGCCCTAGAAAATTGGTTTTCTCTCAGCTCAGCTGAAAGCATTTACTTCCACTCATAGTGCAATGCGTAGCAGACAGGTTAAAGAGATAGATTTCATAACCTCAGCTGCCACAAACACCTCAAACTGAAGAAAATGAATTAAAAAGTGAGAATTTGGTACTATTTTTGCCCTATAATTTGTTACATTGCAGGTGGGCTATCCTACATGGTCAAAACATTAAAAAAGTATGAGCTAATAAGTTAAAATTATTGATGTTTAAGATGGGGGGGGGGGGGAGGGGGGTTTAATGTTCAAGATTCAGCTATTTGTTTACATATTGAGTTGAATTATTTTGTCCTAGTGGGGGGTATAAAATTTGATTTGAGACGTCACAGTGTCAGTCATCACAACACCTAGAAAATGATAGATCTAGCGGGAAAACGCTGACGTTTCAGTGAGTGTGAGGTGCACTGGGGCTTTCTTTGATATCTCGGGGTTTATTTTCTATTAGACTTTCAGTGATGGGATTTTAGCTTCAGTGAAATAAAAGCAAACGAAATCAACAGCCTCGTTGTCGGTCATTCTGTGACGTCTCGGGCTGTGACGATATCATCTATTCGCAAATTTTGTTTCGGTGTCATTCAACTTTTTACAGTAACATTTAGTTACTTCCGCCAAGAAACGGAAGTCGGATTTCGAAAGTTCGAGTGCATTGGCGTGGTTCCGAGCATAGAAGTTGTGTGTCATCACTGGTGCTTATGTGACGTCTCGGTGCAATGTGACGTCTTGGGCCGTTCACGAGCGCCGTTAGCGTCATCAAAGCTGTCTAGGGCGACTTTGCGAGGCCAGAAAGTAAGATTGTCTAACTCGACACTGAACTATGGCGCAATTTGCGACAGTTTGCCAATTTTGCAGCTCTATTGATTCGAATGGGTAAGTATGACCAACATTAGACCTATGTCACTGTGACGTCTTCGCCACAATTATTGTATAACTTTAAATCCATTCATTTTTTGTGATATATGGCGTGATAGTTTATGCATGAAATGAGTTTTTAGATAAAATGACAAAGGTTTTTAGCCCAGACACCGAATTATACTTACATGCTAGGCAGATAACTACCAAGACGTCACACGAATCTATGTGACTGACGGGTAGTCCGTCATTGTGACATCCTAGCTATAATTACCATCAACTTTTAATCTATCTATTATTTGTGATAAACCGAGCTAGATTTAGATGCAGGAAATGGCTTTTTAGAATAAAAAGATGGGGGTTTGAGCCCAGTCAGAGAGTTAGACCTACTGCAAAGCAGATTTTTGCTGAGACGTCACACTCATCCATGTGACTGCCAATGGCAGGGCTATTGTGATGTCTCAGATTTCTTGCCATTTTAATGCATTGTTTGAATATCAAAGCAGATTTTGGAAACGTGAGTATGGATAACATGGGTGAGAAAGTTCTCAGAAAGGCAGAGATTTCTTTTAGTATGGGAATAAACTTCTTTTTCTTTTACAGTTCAGTTTTTAGTGTGTGTCATAGTAACTTATTTGAATGCATGTTTCTAAAAACTGTTATATTAAAATAAGAAGCAGTGAATTGTATACATAATAGATAATGCTAAGTTTCTTTGTGTAACTGAGTTATTTTTGGCAGATTTAGCTTTGATTGAGCATGGATTTAAAGAAAGTGCTACAGTATGTGTAACTGCCTTCTTCTTCTTTTTTTTTAAAATTATGACAACTGACACTATCATCATAGTGGCATTTCAGAATCTTAATGTTTTTTTTTTTGCAGGCCTATGTTTTCAAGAAATTCATCTTTTAAGTACGGTACATCTTACATGTATGATGTATTCCAGTAAGTGGTAATCTCAAGAGACTTATATTGCTAATATTGTACATGTAATTTTGTAATGTCAGTTTACAATGGTGATAATTATGTCCCAGCAGACTTATAACAGATTGGAATTTCAGGACCTGCTCACCCCTCACTTCATGCATTTTACCCCCTTTTTCTAAAGTTGAAAATGAAAAAAAAATATTTCAGGAAATGATACTAGTTAAGTGGCCAGTCAATCTTATGAAAAGACAGAAAATCAAAGTGTAACCTGAAAATTATAAATTTCTTGTTGATTCTTTTATGTTTTAAAATTTCTGTTGGATTCTTGGTACGCCCTAGTCATTTCAAAGTCATGCATAGTTCTTCTCCAGGTACCTCAAAAAAGTTCCACATCCCTACATAGAAAGCCACCTCCATTTGACAAGAAAAGCAAGATGATTATGAAAGTGTTCAGCCAGGCTGAAAGCAGATTCTCATGTATACAGAAGACAAACTTCAAGATGATACAAAGAACAATAACAACGGCATCAAATTGATGAACAGAAGGCTCACCAGAAGAAATAAAACTAGGCTTCACACTGCAGCATGATTCAAATACCAAATTTGATAACTGGCACAATTAATTTTGTTAATGTTGAGTCTGATTTTTTTTTAAATTTATTTATTTGGTTTCTATTCAGTTTTCATTCATGAACTGAAACCTTGGATAATAAATATTTTTATAATAATATATTTTAAATTACTGGTGTGAAGATTATTGATCATAGAACCTCTGTAAGTACAGGAAGCTATGAAACTGACCAAAAAGAGTGGGGCATTGGATTTATGTTGCTTCACTGTGATACTCAGTCGTATTAGTTTATTACTGGATTATACTGATGTCAATTTTTCAATGTTAGAAGCTTACTTTGTTTATTACTCTTGTTTCAGTTGATACGATGGCTCTTTGTTATTGCATTTGTGCAGTCAGTGCTGTGCATGAATAATAAATCTTTGAGTGTGACAATTTGTTCATATTTTTTCTTGTCATCACAGAGAAAAAAGTTCTGTCTGGAAAAAGTGGTCAATAAAATGCTTTTAAATCTATCCTGAACTTCCTTTTGCCCATCAGTAACAAACTGAGGCTCTTGTGGCAAAAGTTTTTTAAGCAAAACCTTTACCAAGACAACATAAAAAATGTGTGTCATCGTGACGTCTTGGCACAGGTCATGTCTAAAGCTAGGCCACAACAAATGTATAAGTGTTGTTTCACCTATAGGTATTAGGTCTACATACACTTGATACAAAACAGTCAGAAGGAAACTGCTCAAGGAAAGTATTGCTATTTAAATGGAAAAATCAGTTGATGGTTGTCAGAGACGTCACGGTGACACACATAAATGGGCCTAGATCTGACCTGAACTGGGTGAAAAAACATACATTTGATATTCATAGGACATGAATCATCATCAGAAAGAGACAGGAAGAAGTTATAAGTCAAATGGAGCTATGTGCACGGCACATAGCTCCATTTGATGTTACAAACCCCATATTTCACAAACAACGTTCAAAGTTATCTTTTAAAGTACAAAATGGGGTGCAGTACATCACTACTAAACCTCCCCAAAGAAAAAAACATAAAAATAATGAATTCTAAAAAATAGGTACAATGTAACAAAATGGGCACGACCTTTTGAGAATGAGTCATATACATATAATATAGATAAAATACACTTGCGCCTCAACTCATCATCAAAAAGTTTTGTCCGTCACTGCAATTATTCAATCGACTGATAAGTACAAGTGCATGTTCCGGCTGACTAGAAATTTTCGTTCCAACATATCCCAAAGTCCTCACAAAGTGCTTAGAACTGATGAATAGACATACACTACATGTCAGTACATAAACGTACCGTCAATCACAAACATATAAACTTGTTGTGTTGATGTTCCAGCACGGTTGGTAATCCGACATGTGTAATTTGTGCTTACACGTGCCTTGGTTATAAGCAAACGACTTCCTGATGGCAACAGATCCTGTGAATGGGAAAGTGAAATGTTATGAAACTAATTTTTTAAAATTACTTCCATTGACCCCAGCCACAGATTCACCAAGTGATCCATGTAAATTACTGAGCTTTTGTTACCTTTAAACTTTTAAATAGTTAATCTGCTCTTATAAACATCAACATGTGGCACCAGATTAGGTGGTAACCCTAAGGTGTCTCTATGGCATTTATATTAATGCTGTGAAATGTAACACTACATTTTGTAAGCACTGAAATGTGCAGAAAATATTAAATAACATGTTTATCCACAGTTATGAAACTCTGTCTTCATTTCCACAGACCATTTTTTCTACCCATGTAAGTTTAAAGACCAATGTTCATATTTAGGAAAGTTACAAGACCAGAGTTCTTCTTCCTGAAAGTTATAAGAGCAGTATTCTTCTTCATAAAAGTCATAAGGCCAGTATTCTTCTTCATGAAAGTCATAAGGCCAATGTTCTTCTTCATTAAAGTCATAAGACCAGTATTCTTCTTCATTAAAGTCATAAGATCAGTGTTCTTCTTCATGAAAGTCATAAGACCAGTATTCTTCTTCATGAAAGTTATAAGACCGGTATTCTTCTTCATGAAAGTCATAAGACCAATGTTCTTCTTCATTAAAGTCATAAGACCAGTATTCTTCTTCATTAAAGTCATAAGACCGGTATTCTTCTTCATTAAAGTCATGGTGTTCTTCTTCATGAAAGTATAAGACCAGTATTCTTCTTCATTAAAGTCATAAGATCAATGTTCTTCCTCATGAAAGTCATAAGACTGGTATTCTTCTTCATTAAAGTCATAAGATCAGCATTCTTCTTCATGAAAGTCATAAGACCAGTATTCTTCTTCATTAAAGTCATAAGATCAGTATTCTTCTTCATGAAAGTCATAAGACCGGTGTAACAGGCCAAAATATACCCCCAGCCCAGAATATACCCGGGGTTAAACTGGCCTAGCCCAGAATATACCCCGGGGTATATTCTGGGCTAGGCCAGTTTATACCCCGGGGTTACTTTGGGCTAGGCCAGACTATACCCCCCCCAGTCCAGATTATACCCCCTGCTTTTTCTTTAAAAACAAGTCAAGACCACAGTTTATTTCAGCCTGTTCTTCATCACTGTCATCAGATATCATACTAATACATACATGAACACATTCTTGACACCAACAAGTCATAATGCAATTTAGAGAAAATAATAATAACAGTTTATTTCAGCCTTAGTTTACTTTGGTGTACATACATACATTCTTGACTCCTGTAAATCATGATACATTTTAGAAGGAACAAACATGCATTAAAATGCATTGATATACAAAAGAGTTGAGTATCCATTCAAACTGACATGATTAGACTTCAGCATTAATTTCACTCGTGTGTATTGATGATATTATTATTAATATTATTATTATTTTGATAGTTGGTTGGCCATGAGTAAAACATGCATTGTATTTTTTGTTACAATGATGTAGAGAGAAAAGGCCAGAAAAGAACACACAGAAAAAATAAATAAAAACATAATGATAATCCAACTGACAGATAGTGCAATTCCATCATCCAGCAGACATAAAACTAAATAGGCACTAAATGTTTGCGACTGATAAACTCCACCTGTCCAGATCCACTTGAAACGTTACAGAATGCTAACCAGTAATAATGATAACAATAAGAACACGAAATCATGTTATTTACTCTTGAAAATATAGAGAAATATCAATATCAGAATCATCATCATCATCTTGGAAATTGCAAAGATATGAGAGGGAGTGTAAAAATGGCAGCGTATGCCTACAAATCATTCTAGAATTTATAAGCAGCAATGTATGTGTATCAACTATATATAAAAAATGTGTTAAATCTTTTCAAATATTCAAGTAAAACTGGACAGAAAGCTTTAGTGAAATAGCCTTGACAGTTGTGTAGGCCGACAGAGACAAAAGTAGTGCATTGTAAAAGGTAATTAGATCTGTAGCATGTTGAGGCAAAATTCAATGGATCATGTTACATTAACAGTATTTCTTGTTAGTGAGTATCATTCTTTGATAGGTTATTTGTAGAAAGATATACATTTCATGTACATTACGGTTTAAGACACTGGATTAGTTTGCAAGGCTTTTGAAAGATTGAACCTATGTATTATAGTAAATAAGGGTATGTCACTCACGAGTGAAATAATAATAATTTAAAAAAAAAGACCTTGTCCGTCTTTACCTGCCTAAGCTTAACACATCCCTTGCCAAGGGATTTAACAACTGTGTATTTGTACACAAAAAAATATTTAAAATGACTTCATTTTTATGAGTCCGTTAATTATTTCATCCATTGGGACTAAGTGTATGTCAGTGCCAAACAAACAGTGCCGTGCAAATTTTACTCAATGGCAACCAATTACAGACACAACTACAACATGCCAACGAATGTGAGTGAAAGTAATCCAGTGCCTTAAACCATGAGCCACATAAAATGTATACATTTCTACAAATACGCTATCAAAGAATTTACTAACAAGACATGTTCATGCAACATGATCCATTGAATTTTTGCCATAACATACTGTAATTACTTTTCTGCAATGCACTGTTGTCTCAGTGGATTTAATCTGTCATTTTACATGACTATCAAAGCTACTTCGCTAAAGCTTTCAGTCCAGTTCTACTTGAATAGTTGAAAAGATTTAACACATTTTTCTTTACATGTACTTGGTATACACACACATATATTATTGCTGCTTATAGATTCTAGAATGATGTGTAGGTCATTTTTATATTCCCTCTTATCTTTATATTATTCCAAGATGATGGTGATTCTGATATTGATTATATTCTCTTTATTTTCAAGAGTAAATAAGATGATTTGGTGTTCTTATTGTTATTATTGTATATTACTGGTTAGCTTTCTGTAACGTTTCAAGTGGATCTGGACAGGTTAAATTCATTATGTGAAACAATTTTAGTATGTATTTAGTTTTGTGTGAAGTATTTAATGTCTGCTGGATGATGGAATTGCACCATCTGCCAGTTCAGTTGTTAAAATGTTGTTGTTGTTTTTTTCTCTATGTATTCTTTCCTGGCCTTTCTCTCTGCATCAGTGTAACTTTGTATGTATATCTAATTGTTCTGACATATCAAGCACATTTCTGATTTTCAAAAATTAAAATAAAATTCAGATAACTTTACACTTATGAGTCTTATAATTAGTTCATACCTTGCCACTAAGTATATGTTAGTGGGGCCAAACAAAAAAATCACAATGCATGTTTAACTCATGGACAACTAATTATAAAAAAACCAAAACAATACTAATACCAACGGACACAAGTAAAATTAGTGTTAAAGTATAATCATATCAGTTTCAATGGATTTTCAATCCTTTCGTATATCAATGCTTTTTAAGCATGTTTATTTCCTTTTAAATGTATCATAATTTACAAGAGTCAAAAATGTATGCTTCAGTATGATATCTGATGACAGTGATAATGGACAATTCAAACTAAAGTTGAAATAAACTGCGGTCTTGACTTGTTTTAAAAAAAAAGTAGGGGGTATAATCTGGACTGGGGGGGTATAGTCTGGCCTAGCCCAAAGTAAACCCCAGGGTATAAACTGGCCTAGCCCAGAATATACCCCGGGGGATATTCTGGGCTAGGCCAGTTTAACCCCGGGTATAGTCTGGCGGGGGTATAATCTGGCCTGCTACACCGGTATTCTTCTCATGAAAGTTATAAGAACGGTATTCTTCTTCATGAAAGACCAATATTTCGATCCATGAAATTATAAGGCCAAAATTTCTATTCATGAAAATCATTGGACCAATACTTCTATTCATGAAAGCCATAAGACCAATATTTCTATTCATTTCCTACTGAACACTCACCTCCACAATTTCCTCATCAGCTTCATTGATTGTCCTGTTGTTTTTAGACCATGAGTAAGTGTAACTCCTATCATTGCCATCAGGGGCCAGGCATCTGCAAAGAAAAGAAAATACCTTACTTTAACACTCTAAAATTAAGCCTGAATATTTTGTTTATAAATTGGTGTAGAAAGACAGTTATAAACAATGAGTAAAAAGTAGCGCAACTCTTCTCTGATAAAAAAATGATTATTGTAAACTTTGAAGACCTGAAACTAATATGAAAGGATGTCTTTTGACAAAATGTGAGAAGTATGGAGATGTAGGCCTATGTGGCTTTCCAGACAGCACCAAGAAGTCATGAATGAAAACTACACATACGTGTAATTACTGCATGGCTGCAGTGAATATACATTGGAAAAAAGACATTTGCAATACTTAGGCCAAAAAAATATGTAAAAAATGATAAAAATCAGCAAACTTACAGCTCTGCGAATACTAAGGATAACTACGACTCAAACCTGAATGTTTGGGAGTTCCCTTTAACAACACTGACTGACAAGGGGGAGACCTCGACTTGTGGATAAGGTAGTATATCAAACAGCACAGAGCCATTCATTTTCTGACCATGGTCACTGATTTCACAGGTAAACTCTCCTGACAAATACAGAAAAAAACAAAACATCAGCGTGAACGAATTATACACATGCTACAAATCTTCAAACCACACTGGATGTTGAGCTATTGATTTAGCTAACAGAAAGAGGCATTTTTTAATGAAATTAATCAATTTTGTTTATTTATTATTGTCATTATTGCGGCTCGAAGACCTGGCATATGCTGCCTCAGGACTTAAGACATATACCAAATACTGAGTTTCAAGAAACATTTTAAAAGAAATCTTTTCAATTGATGGAAAATTGTGGCAACCACATCTGTTTCTGGTTGTGGACCCATGTTTCAGCATGTTCTTTTTATTGGTGAATTGAATATGGGTAGAATAACGGCTGTGAAACGCTTAGAGCTTGTATTTTGAGATTATATGCTCTCTAAATGTTTATATAATTTATGTAAAATTAAAGGTGATGGGTGGTGGGGGGTGGGAGGGGAATCAAGAGGGATAGTAAGTAAAAAAATAAATTTATTATTTTTCATTTGGTACCAAAAATCACACACACACACATAAAAACGCTCATTCATTTATAATAAATCATATGTAACAGAAAAATGAAAACAATTCACAATGGTGAGTGATATCTTACCTTTGTCATATGTAGTTACTCCATCAATATTCAATACCGATATCCGTTTTTCTTCAAGAGTTTCAGGCAGGAGAATTTCCCAGGCATTTCTATGGGTCCGCGTCATATTGAAGGATTCACCATCTTTATACCACTTGAACCGTAGCTTGTCCGAACCCCGAGCTGTACAGGTCAGCATCATTAGCTTGCCCTCAAACACTGGGCCTTGATCTGAATTTTCTACACTAAGTAATTTCACATCTGAAATGACATAAACATCCAATGTTTTTCAAAGTATGTTCTGCAAACACTGTATCTTTTATGTACACAAGCAAAGTATTTGTTCTGTAAATAGACAAAAAAACAACAACAAAACTTTCTTTAGATAAGGTACCCATGGCTGTCTTGATAAAACCTAATTTCAACCTCCACGATCTCTCCACCACTCTCCCCTTTATATGTATACATACATTAATATATAAGTATGCATATGGGCTATTTCACAAAAAAATGACATTGATAAAAACATTTGTTATTTTTTGGTGCTTTATACACACTTTTTTCTACTTACACCTTCCTCTCCTATTTTTGTGATCATTTCTTCTTTCATTTCCTCTAATTCCTATTTTCCTTCCAACTTTTTAAAATTCCCTTTTCTCTCCTCCCCCCCCCCCCCCCCCCCCTTTTTTTTTTAAAAAGCACATAACATGCTCCTAATTTTCTTTCATTCCCACAACATTTTGAAAGTATTCTTCGGTCTTAATAAACATTTTGTCTATACACTCCTGTGGACAAAAAAACTTTGCCAAAGAAAAAGTTGCTCTCACCTGGAGCTTTCTGGATGATCATTTTTGAGGCATTGACACTCACTCCAAAAAACTGGTCACGATGAATCAAATTACTAGTGGCCTGAAGCACTAGTGGAATCTCAGTTTTGTCAATATAATAATGAAAACCAATACTTGTGTCACTGAAAAAGAAAAGAGTTTGGACGAATATCGATGACTGAAGAGAAAGTGAGAAAATTAAAATGTGCTAACAGTGTTCCATGAAAAAACCTCAAAAAAACCCATCACAAATCCTGCCTATTTTAACAGTAGAAAGTTTTTAATTTTTACTAAACTGAAATTATCATCTGTGTAATGAAGTTCACACTCCAGGTTTTCAGCCATGATTTTATTTAGATTTTGTTTCGGAATAAGCTGAAAATAGACATGTGGATTTTAAAAAAATTACCTGCATTTTCCCCCTCAAATGCTGTATGTCTAAATACTTAACTTGTCTAAAAGGCAAAGATTAATACGGCTTTGTATGTCAACTTGAAGTCTACATAATAGGGAAAAAAACAAAAAACAAACAAACAAACAGTACAATAAATACTCTATAACCTCAAATAGTCCAGGTTAAAATCTGTAACTGTCTCGAATCCTGATAAATGGAGCCAGTGGAGTGACTGAGGGGAAATAAAAAATCAATTATGTCAACTATTTTCAAGGTATGTAATGCCTATGAATGAAATACTTCGCACCTAACTAAACTGTCTAAACTAAATTAAACTACATTAAAATGAAACAGAAATTTTCTAGAGATTTTATGCCACACCTGCCAATACAAAAATTAATATCAACTGGAAATTTTTTATCATAAATACATGGAAGAAACAGAAGGGTATCGATTTACAGTTGAAACATTATAGATTCATTACACTTGAAGGAATATAAATAAAAGCAACAGGAAACAAACCAAAATTATTTCGTATAAGTATGCTACAGTTCTTCAAATTACGAGTGTCATGTCATCATAGTAGATTCCTTAAACTTTTCATTTGGTTTATTTATTAAAATTGCACTGTTCACATATAATTGCGCCATTTACAACACCCTTGTATTTATTAAAACCTCAAATTCAGCAGTCTAGGAAGAAATAGCACACTAACTACAATTTTCTTGAAAAAAAAAAAAAAAATAGTGTGAAAAGCAGGTTAGTCTGAGAGCTGTGGATTGAGAGGAAAATCTTAACAGGGTCTAAACTTTATTCTAAGAAAGAGAGAGAGAGAGAGAGAAAGAGAGAGAGAGAGAGAAACACACAGAGAGAAACAGAGAAAGAGAGAAACAGAGAGAGACAGAGATAGAGAGACTGACTTACATATGCAATAACACTATTTATATTGTCATGCACTTCATCTAGATTATCAGTGAGATGCTCTTGTTCAACCACTGGTAACTGTACTGTTATCCTGTACCGTTCTGTTGGGAGAAAGAGATAAACCATTGGGAAATAATACATAAATTTGTCTTAATTGTAAGGTCATTTTATCATGAAGTCACATGCTTTTTTCCCTCCTCTCTTTCAATGATTAAGAGAAACATGGGCATAAACAAAGAGAATGCCAGAAAGTGATAGACTGAGTGACAAGATGTGATTATTATTTGGGGGAGGCCGGGGGGGGGGGGGGGAGACCTGAAGAGGGGTCTTTCATATGTCATGTCCCTACATGAGCAGTTGTCTTTATGTGAACAATAATGGTAGGCAGTACTATATTATAATGATTACTCCCCAATACAAATCATTGTGGTTCTGGCAGTCAAGCAAAATAAATGTTAGGCCACATTTAACATAACCATAAAAAGTAAATATGAACTAAGAATACAAAAGGCATTCCTTGGGGGCTCAATGGCATGAGAAATTGTTGAAGAAACCAATATTTCTGGTATTTTTAACAATTATTGTTACTACATTCATATATTCACATGAGCACAGCTGTTCACACAAGGATACCAAAGGCTTGAATAAAAAAAATAAGAAAGAAAAGGGAACATTATGCGAGAGAAGTGGAATATAGTCTAATTAAAAAAAGTGCATAAGAACTGTACTATAGTAGTGCTTATATAGCTTTCACGATCAATATCATACAACCGTCCTTAGCTCCTAACCTTTCTCATCAGCAAATAGTTAACTATAATAATAACAATATGCACGGGTAGCCTACTGCAGCAGCCAATTGGTCAACCAACTATCTTGTCATACCGACTCACTTGACAGTAAAACATCAATACGTTCAGGACTTGCCGATGCTTAGCACCAAGTTCAAGTTCAAGTTTATTGTAGGCCTGACGGCTAATTCAAAATACGCGCAAAAGAATCCTGCAAAGAATCTTTGAAAAACATAAAAAACAAACAAACAACGCGCAGTCGTTCACCCTCTCCGCTCCTTGCTGCCTACTACAATTTATACATTTACTTGCAATAATACACAATAAAATATAGCACAGGTTACTAAGAAAAACCACTCACACATGTTACAACTGATACTCGGGTCATAACGCGAGCACTGATAATTACCGAGACTAATTAAGGCGTTTATTTTTCGAAACTTGTATCTTCCGATTTATTTCGTCCTCGCATGTCGTCCTCTGTCGACTTTAACAGTCTTTATTTGACTGCCTTTCAAGGGGTGGATTTACCTTGAACGGGTAAATGGTAGTTGATTACTCACATAGGCAGTAACCCTACAGAAATCAGTCGCCTAGAAGTGAAATCAAATTTGCGCATGGGAATGACATCGTTCCTACAGAGATCCGCTGGTTACGACATCGCACCAACATCGGCTGGATGTAAGGAACCCACCCCTACGGGAATCCCACCAGTCCTACGCAATATCTACAAAGTTGCTGGCTGGGCAGACAGTTAAAATGTACTGAAGGTGATGTAACGGGCAGCTAAGATGGTATCAAGCGGGCTCGGGAATGGAGACAAAGATAATAGAAACGATAAGATGAGAATGAGACACTGTCTTCTTCGCACCACTAAAAAACTGTGCGCACAATTTGCGCGCTCATCGGTGGCGGGATCGATGGCAAATAGTATGAAAGGAATACTTGATACATGGTAAATTTATGATACAAAGCTGTGACAATGCTACTGCGACAAGAAAAAAAAAAAAGCCATAGTTGTCCCACAGCGATCTGAAGGTTACAATTCCGCAATAACTGACGTCGATCAAGGCCAAAAGCGAAAGCTGAGCAGGGAACAAAATTCAATATTTTCCCTATTTGGCTTTGTAAAATAAGGCACTTTTCATGATTTCCGCGCGTTTGCCGCTAGGTGGCGGTGCGAAATCTGTGCACGCTAAAAGCCCTAGCTGTCTCATCTTATCAGTTCTAGTATCTTTGTTGGAGCGTACACAGCCATCAGCCCTATGTCAGTCCGACGGTAGGATTCACCTCCACTCTCCTCATAAGGAATGACATCACTAGTTGTGTAGATCCGCGGGTTACGACATCGCACTGCCGTCGGTTTGATGTAGGAAATCCGCCCTTTACTGCAAATTTATCAAAGCTACGGATATCCTATACAAATCTGCATCGGACTATCGTAGTTAGGCACGACGTCGCAAGAGAAAAGAAAACGTGGATCTAAATCTTGACATAATTGGGGGGGGGGTGGGCTTGGGTGGGGGAGACGATAAGAAATCACGGTCAAGAAATAAGGTCTCTGTTTAGCTATCGAAGATATCAGAGGCCAGAAAAGGACTAGCCAGCGATCCAATGGAATAGACGTCAAGCTTTGCACACAAGAATGACACTGTTCCTACGTAGATCCGCTAGGTTAGGACATGGCGCCGATATCTGTTCATTGTAGGGAATCCGCCCTATAGTAACGGCATCAATCGTACAGAAATTATATCCAAATCTACTTCTGATTGATCATGATATGTAAGGATGCTGGCTTTTAAAAGAAAACGGGATGCAATGGGGGAGAGGATGTCTACCAATTAGTAGGCCTATTACTACCCCTTGATGCTTAATTAATGTATTATGATAAACTCTGATTGTGAGTGGGAGATGGAGAGAGAAGAGAGAGAGAAAATGAATGAATGACAGAATGAGAGAAAAGAAAGAGAGCGAGAGAGAGAGAGAGAGAGAGAAAGAGAGAGAGAGAGAGAGAGAGAGTGAGGAGACAGAGAGAGAAAAAGAGAGAGAGAGACAGTGAGAGTGAGAGAGAGAGGAACAAGAGAGAGAGAGAGAGAGAGAGAGAGAGAGAGAGAGAGAGAGAGAGAGAGAATGTATCCATGTGCCTGCGAATGAAACTGGAACAGAAAAAGACTACACGATGACCACGAGACAGATGTGTAAATACTTCATAAAGTTAGCTCGGTTCGGGGAACACAAGTTCAGACTGTTCATGTTTCAATCATGGCCTAATCTGGGTTTCATGAATCTGTGTATTCGGTATGTCTCTGATCATGCTGCTAGCTGGGCAACTCCCTAGCTCGTGAAACCATGGTAGTCGTTGCTTTGTAATCTAAGTGGTAAAAATCGAACAAGGAGAAGATTAATCCATTCATTTTTCTTGTCGAGCCGACATCAAATGTTAGAATTACATTCCACTGATAACTGGTTAACCTGAAAGGGGAAGACCGAACACGTACAACGTCACCATCTTTGTGCCCCAGGAGATCTATACAAAGATTCTGAAATTTTTTTCAAAATGGTAATGTTTTTAAATTTTAAAATTTTCAAGAAACTGATTCATATTTGCCATTCAATTTTGTCCTTCCTTTCCCTCCTGGTTATCTTGAGGACGGAAGACAGAACACTACGTCACTGATTTCAGTTCGGTAGAAAATACCGGTACCAAGATTCTGTAAATTGTTTCAGGACTTATTTATTTATTTATTTATTTATTTATTTATTTATTTAAAGGAACTACATGTACTTTATTTCATGGCAGTTTTTTTTCCCTGCCTATTGATCTTTCCAAATACGGTAATCAATTCTGTATTCTACTTTTCTGAATGATTTAAAACGTTATCTCGAAAGATACATGAAAAAAAAAAATGTTAGAACATTTTTAGAACAGAATTAAAGAAAAAAGATATGTACAAATAAATAAGAGAAAAAACAAAACCCACTGAAATTTCTTTTTGATAACGCTTATCACATGACCGTCACATTCTTGTCTGGGTCACTTCCAAAGCGGAACTCAGCATGAGCCATGTGACTGCGCATTTATGTAATATACAATTTACCAGAAGACGCAGTGACCCAAATATAATTAAAAATGTCTGCCTAATTACATGCCACTGACGAGTAATAACTTGCAAAAGCTTTGACAAGAAGGGTTTTGCGATATAATTATAAAAGAAATCTGCAAATTAGCTCCACGATCTGGCGCTGCAAAATCTCCTTTTCATTTTCCTTATCCCCGTCCTGATAGTTGATATATCTTCAAATGATGTTTGATCAAACGGCCACGTTTTTGCTTAGGTATGTCATTTCCGGGCGATGATCTACCTCGGCTCAGACATCAGTAACACAATCGCGCTCAAACAGTGAGCATCAAGGAACAAAAATTAATACCCTCACATTTCTCGAGTATAATTTCCGCTTTACCTGTGCCATGATTGAAGTTATAATCTCCAGATTTCACCTACAAAAGAAAACAGGGTGTAATTTTTGAACAGCGTTCCCTGACACTAGATCTAGTAACGATGTGAACGTTTCACATTTGATGTACCTTAAGTCACGCGTGTCTTTAAAGATTTTAGTAAAGAAAGAAAATAATAATATAAAAAAATAGAATGGATGAATTTTGCTGAAATTCGAACACAGGGGCTGTCTATGTTCAGTTATCGCGGCAGTCGCGATTTTCGTAGGTCTGTCTAAAAATCGAATGAGAGAAACTGTGGTACGTAAGACAGGCACAAAATACCGATAGGAATTGAGCCTATAGATATGGGTACTGATCTCCACTATCATCTAAAATAAATACAGCTTAGTTTCCTCGTGATAATTATTCATCCTGAAACCTTATAAAATATCTGTTCATGTAGAGGTTTCTGCACTCGTCTTCTATGATAATTATAAAAAATACACGATACACGTAACTGTCACGAAAAGACTCGAAAACAACAGAATCTTTCTGAAATTTGGCGTTATGAAGTGAAGTATGGTAGAAGACCACAGAGGCTACAAGGAACATGAGCATTCGAGTAATATAATCCGCAAAATGGGCTATAGATCACATGATTATTACGAATGTGGTATCGCATGTGCGTCTACTGAACAAAATTCTCGGTGCCCAGTGCATCTTGCTATGCAGCTGTTAATGTTGGAATTATTGACTTTGCAGTTTTCTGCTTTGTGAGCTGCATTTTTTTTTCACTCAACTAATTCAGTTAAGCTTGGTTTATACAAATGGGTTTATACTACGATTTACATAATCATTATGATGGTGTAGTAATCTGTTTACTCCAGTACAGCTGCACCCATGCTCAGACAACATACAATATCGATCCCCATGTATTCGCTCAACTTTTAAACGAGCCTTCACAGCTTGTAAATTATAGTATCAAACAAACAACAACAATAACAAAAGAAGAAGATTTATAAAATTGTTGGATCAATAAAATTTCTGTAGATGTCAGCGACTATGTTTGTCAAGCGGGGGAATTCTGACGTTAAGATTGAGCAAGTATATTGATGACCAAAGCGCTGTGGGAAAAAGTCGTTCAGAAAGACAGTTATATTTACAAAATGATCTCAGATTTACAGTCCGGCAGTTATAATTATAGTTTGTTAGATTAAGTTTGAATTAATTGTTCTTGAATGTACACACGGAAACGTTGTAACTGCCATAGGTGTTATATGAAGTGTACTCAGGAATTTCTCCCTTTACCCATCGTTACTGAATTTCACACAAATATTCACAGACCGACCCAGATTAGAGATATTGTGAAATTTATACCACAACAAAAATGGCAATGAGCTGGCCTTATTGGAAGAATGAAAGACAACAGATGGACACGCAATGGAGACCTAGAAAGGAAAAAAGAACGAGAGGACGCCCCCCGAGAGACGGCGGAGAGAGATGATATTGTGCAGAATAGAGCAAGACCAAGATAGAGAAATTGACACGACTGTTTCATACATACGGGGTCGCAGCAAGGCTATATGCAAAGTCAAAATTTGGCAAAAAGAAAAAGTTGTATGTAGCAAAGCCTGGAGTAAGAAAGAATACCCAAACGATACAATGAAACGCAAACTAAAAGAGAAGACAGAAAATGGCCTATATTTCGGCAAAAGTCTTTTTCAAAGAAAAAAAAAGAAAAAAACAATAATAAAATGAACATTGGAAAACTGAACAGATAAAACAATCGCACAATAAAAGCTTTGGATATGAAATGTATAGAATCTAAATAGATTATTATCTTCTCTTTTAGTTTGCATTTCCTTGTATCGTGTAGGCATTATTTCTTACGCAATGCATACAGCGAACTCACCTTCTTCCACACAAGTAACCTTGTCGGCATCAAGGCGGAAACCTCTGTTGCAAGCACACTGGAGGACGCCTGTCATCTGATCTAAATCGCAGTAGTGAGAACACTTGAGCTCTTGACACTCTGTGAAGACAACAGATAGGAAAATAGATACATAATTATATGAGTGGATCTGGCCACATCGGGCTTAAGGTGAATTTTTTATGCCTATTTAAAAAAAATGAAAATAAAATATTTCTGAGACAATATCAAACAAAATATTTTAACTGAATGCAGAAAAATGGCTAATGTTTCACTTCATAGGCAAATCTCAATTTCCACAGAGGAAAATTTTCCACCTTTGGAGCGGTTTTCTTAAGAATTTTTTTTTATTTTTATCTTGAGCACGATTTCGCCAGATCAACGCACCTAATAATGTTATGTAAAAACAATCTCATGAGGTCTCCCTTTCCCACAAGTTTCAATCTTTTGTTCTTTCATCGTTTTGGTTTTGAAAATACTGTAATAAACAAAAAAGAGAATGCCCAGAAGGAATCAACAAAGCGCCGGTTTATTGCATGAAGTGACCACCTCCATTTTCACACACACAAAAAGAGATAATCACTTCTTGCACTGAACCAACGAACGAGAGGTAAGAAAGCGTTGGATGCAAGAGGGGAGGAAGGAAAAAGTAAAACAAAGGTAAGTATATATGTACAAGTATGAGTGTGCATGCAAGCGAATGTGTTAGTGAAGGTGAGTGAGAGAAAGATGAAGAGGACAAAAATATGGGGCAGTGGAAAAAGAAAGAAATGAGGAACGAAAAACAACAACAACAACAACAACGGCAAAACAACAACAACAACAAAAAAAACCTCAGATTTTATCCGATTTTCAAATAGGACATAATTATAAAGTATTCCCGGAGAAAATGTGTCTCGCGCAAACGGACCTCGTGACAGAACAATGGCACCACGTGAATATTTAATGCCCGATTTCCCTCGGTGAGTAGATCAGTGGGTAAAATGTAACGACTACAAGGCCTGTTTTAGGGATGGAAATGTTAAGATACAGTAATAGCAAAGATCTATTATATTTTAATGTCCTATCCAAATCAATTCTCACGTTTTCTATTCTATCAACATAAAGAAACACGCGCAGAAATGGTGGAAAAGACACTGAAATGATGAGGATCTGGCTTGTTTATCTGGGTGGGTCAGCGAAGTCACTCCGTCGAGGACTCAGTTCTTGTTCGTCCCAGCTCCACTTTTTGCACCACTGAGAATTTCGACGTTAAACGCTTGCAGCTTTAGTGTGATGATAGGGAATTAGAATAAATCGGAACTGTGAAACAGCTTGATAAGTGCCACCAGGCATTTTAAACAAGTGTCAAAGTGTGCATTTGTGAAACCTCTTCTAAACACTAAATGATCTCCAGTTTTTCAGGAAAGGGAAATAGAACAAACAAGAACTTAAGTCACGCCGTATCCTTGGAAGTGATGACGCCAACTGCCCACTGAACACTCATATTTTCACATCTGGGACTTGATACATAATCTGACCAACCTGCTTTGTAAGAATTGACGATTTCATGTTCACACTTAAGTCCTGTGTAGCGGGGCGGGCAAGTGCAGACATTCACTAGAGATCCCAAAAAATAACTGCAATGAAGACATTAAATGGCAGTGATTTGCAAGATGCAAAAAACATAAACGATCGCTATAGAACAGGGGTGGCCAAACTTGCTTAATGTAAGAGAAATAGAACATAGATGTTCGAGAGCCATGAGATATGAACCAAATTTACACGTGTTTTTATCGTCACATTTTGTTATTAAATTAAAAAAAAAATATAAATACTCATAGTAAGAAATACATGTATGTAACAATATTTACTCACGAACCCAGTCTTTTAAACTGTTAGTTTCAGCAATCTCAAAATACACATAAATACCAAATGTTTTCAAAATCTTGACTGATGATTGTTTTAACTATACTGGACATATTGAAAAAAAAAAAAAAAAGACCCCAGCCAACAAATTTCCACGAGCCGCATTTTGAAGGTTAAAGAGCCGCATGTGGCTCGCGAGCCGCGGTTTGGCCACCCCTGCTATAGAACCTAAAGTGGGCCATCCCATATTGGTCATGTTTTAAGTAAATCCGGGTTGCATTTTTGTCAGTTTTCCAATTGTGATGCCCCGTCCTTTCCACAGCTTCACGAAACCTTGCGGGTGGGGGTGGGAGTAGGGGTGCTTGTAGAATTCATTACAAAAATTACATAAACAAAAGAATGCTTACACCGAAAAATAACTAAAAATGTGGAATGATCCACTGAGGTTCCAAATGTAAACAACCAGTAAAAGCTCATGTAAAAAAATTTCAGTCGAGACTAGACTGAATGTAAATTTATATAACTTCAACTACTGAGATAAATGACATAAAGTCTAGCTTATTTAACGATCATAATTAATACTGGAACTACCAGATCAATAAATGATAACAAATTGATAACTCCTCGAGCTTTTGACAACAACAAATAACTGGATAATATCACTTTCCTTTAAAAAAAAAAAAAAAAAAGGACACATACACGAATTGAAAAATCAACGCTCATGCATTATTTTGGGGATTAACAGTAGTAGAAAACAAGATTTTGGGGGAAAACCCAGCTAGTTGAATTAAGTCAGCCATCAAATAGAGTGGTGAGTGGAGAAGGTGAGGCAAACAACTGCCCACAAGTAAAGTTCAGACTACTCATATCAACTGTCTAGTACGAAATGCAATGTCTGTCTCACTTAAGAGCAAGGTTAAGGTCACAGAATTTAGGAATTTTTGGTAAAATTGGTGAAGCCTATTGGATTAATAAGGTAAAAATGCCTTCAAAAACACTATTAATTTCTAGTTTGTTTCAAAGTTCCAATCATTGCTTTATAATTTACTGTGATAATGCACTTTGGAGGATCATTCGAATTTTTGGGTTGTTTTTCGTTTTTTCTCGCACAACAGTAAGACAGACATCTTACTGGGGGACAAATCTAAGGATGTTAATGTCTTTTATACGACAGTATAAAAGCCTATCTGTCACGCGCTGATGCCACAGGGCCTTCTTTATCTTTTTCACAACTTTACTGTTCAGTTTTGTAAAATGAACTGGTTTGTCGTATCACCTGATTTCATCTGCCTGACTGCTCTCTTTCTCTCCCTCTCTTTTTCCAGATTCTCAATTTGAAATTAATGCGTTTCCCCATCGATCCTCCTGCTCCGATTCGTTCAAGAAGAGAACAAAAATGCCAAACAAAACTCATATACATATTTAAATTCTCCTCTCCCTTTTTTATCACCCCTCTCCTCACCGTACGTCATTATTTCCCCGGGGAATCCGACAAAATATCGATGAGAAGTACCCCCCCCCCTCCCTCCCCCTTTTTCTTTGTATTGTTCCTTCCTTATTCATACAATATATTAATAATTTTCTCTGATGTCATCAGCAAAAATAAAGAATTCTAAGTGTGCCTGAAAGTATGAATATTCATGGGTTGGCAGCTGCTGGAAAGCTTGTGTACGGGTGAAAGGGTACCCTCCTTTGTGATCCAAATGCATAGTTCTTTCTTTCGTCCTGTGTTTAGAAGTCTAAAACCCATTGCGAATGCGTCTCAGTTGCTGCCACATGATAGTACATGTACGAGACTTGTACAACTGCGCCGCGATAACCCGGCGTTCACACCAAAGATTTGGCTTTCGTTAACATTCGTGCGACTCACGAACGGGCGAGATTAATCTTAATATCTCGCTTTTTTGTGTTCTTACCTAACTCTCGTAATCGATCGTTTCCGAACATTAATGTTCGTTCGTGAAATCCTTTTTACGCGCCGCCCAAAAATTTGTCCCGTGAACTCCCGTGTGTTGGTGCGACACGGTGTGCAAAGCGGGTGAAATCAAGCCTCAACATTGGTGCGGCATGACACACATGAGTGTACAGGGGATGTTCAGTCTCGCATTCTTGTGTCGTCAAATGGTACTCTCATGGACGGACACGAGTGTGAACACGCAGTCGTTCGTTAACATTCGTTCAGAAAACGCACACACGGAAGCGGATCTCTGGTGTGAACATACGGTAACGCGCATTGCACATAGAGGTGTTTTATCGGAGTTTTTTCGGGTCCCTTTTCAGCACAAGGGAACTATTAAAATTTCATTGTTTATGTGCTTACGAAAAAAGAATGGTCAAGCTCCACTTCATTGTTTCTGGGGAAATTCAGTTCGAATCTTTGTTTCTTGGATTTGAATTTATGTTGTCTCTGGAGAGTTAAGCTGCGTTTTCATATGAACGGAAACGGAAACGGCAACGTATACGTAAAAATTCCATCAAGATAGAAAGAGTGTTTCCATGTGTACGGAAACAGCGTTCCTGTACGAATGAAAATATTCTTTCTATTTCACTACGTAAAGGGTTTTTGACGTTTCCATTGCCGTTTCCGTTTCCGGCAAATCCGGCTTTAAGCTGGTTTTCATATCTACGGAAATGGAAACGGCAAAACCCTTCAGGTAGATAAAAATGTTTTCATGTGTATGGAAAGGCCATTTCCGCACACATGGAAACACTCTTCCTCTTTATTACTTTATGGATTTTTGCCATTTCCGTTTCCGTACCAATGAAAACACAGTCAAGACATTTATTCCGTTGTATTTTATTGTATGAGTTTGACGTTTATTCCACTGTACATTTTATTTTATTGTATTTAGCATTGTATTTCTTTCAAATACATGTACAACCGTTTCTTTTCGCCACATTCTTAATATTTTCCACTGAAAGATCGTGCAGCCCACTACAAGCCCATAAAATAATCTCAGTTTCTAACAAAACACCACTCTTTTATTCATGGGAACATATCAGAGAGGAGAGTTAGGCGATCGACGGGTAGGGGCCTTGAAAAAACAAAACAAACAAAAAAAAACCTCAAGAAATTAGTTAGGCCGAATAATGCCTTTACTGGGATGCGATTCTAGGGGCTCTGGCTACCACAGCAAGTGCTCTAATCACAAGGCCATAGATGTGTATGAGCATCGTATGGGCCTTCCCGCATGTATTATCATTACTGGAAATGGACCCATTGTCAACATCATACGACAGTGGTTCTCAACCTTTTTCAAGCAATCGTCCCCATGGTTTTTCAGAGCCCTATTGATGACAATAAGCGTACTGATCATTCATTATAAAACAGAAAGCATGTCTATTTCAAATGGACTAAAAAAAAGATATATAGGGGACCTTTCTGCTTCAAACCCATCAACAACAAGCCCCTATTTGCCCCTAAATCGTCCTCCATGTATGTTTTTGCCCCCCCCGGCCCCATCGCCCCCTTTTCATCGTTTTTGCTCCCTTGTCGCCCCATTCTTCCTGTTCGCACCCACCCAGAAATCATAATCACATGGGGGGGGGGGGTGTGATATCGCCCACGTTGAGAACCACTGTAAAAAAGAAAAGAACAAACACCTCCACACAAACATTTTACCTGCAATTGCCCCCATTCAAACACATGTTTTTGCCTTTCTCTGGATCACAGTGAGGGCCTTTTTCACAATACTGACCATAGAAACCATCGAAGCATTTGCACATGAACTGACTGAAAATAGACCGAAAGAGCAAAGTCAATTATATCACTTATGAGAAAGACATATTGTACCATAAGTGGCTCATATAATTTAAAAAAACAAATAAACCATAATTATACTGTTTTGTCAACACAGAAGCGATTGTTAATAACAAAAATCAATTGTTTGGTAGATAAGTTCCAATAACATTAAGACACTATTAAAGCACATGGGGTTTTCTTTACTTAAGATGTCGACAGAACAGTTGTTAAAAATAAACACAATAAGAACCACACATACAGAACAATACAAATTGATTAAAAAAAAAAATCAGTATAAGAACATAACTATGAACGATAGTTGAGCACTGAAAGAACTAGCCAAAGATGTTGAATTTAACAAATGCATGCACTTTTTGTTTTGATATTATTATGAAGAAGTCCTAGTAACTGCGTTTCCAGTACCCGCATCAGTGTCTTTCAGAAACATATAGGGCAATACATCGTGTTCATATAATATTAGCGTTGGTAAATATGTGTGACAACATCTTGTTGTTCAAACCCTTTGTGTTCAGGTCGTTATTTTAGGAGGTTCGTTGCCATTGGCCCTTAGATCTCACGTTTCTTGTTTCTGTGTTTTTGTGATAGAGATTAATTTTTAGAGTTTTGCCCGGGCAGCGGCCTTGTTCGGCTTGCTCTTCTCGACTTTTAACTGCCAATGTATCTTAACCCTGCCCAACGTGAACACGAGTCCTCCGAGTCTTTCATCTTTATCCGGGAAGACTAGGTGCTCGATCCGACCTATCATAGGCTCACGGACAGGAATTTTTACTCCCGAAAAAAAAAATTCCAACATGCCTCCATCGACCAGGGTCAAACCCTGTACCTTCGGCATGAGAGGCGAGCACATTGCTATTACACCAAAGTGTCCCCGTGTTCAAACACTAAGTAGCATTTTGCAAGGAGTATTAAATTGATTGTTTTCTAAGAAACATGATTTTTATAGCATCCAACAACGTATCTGCAGAAAAAAAAAAAGCCAAACTCTAATTCATTATCATAGTTGAAAAGAGTACGCACACTCCCCAGAAACTTCCCTCTTCCCCCATGTACGCTTTGCACGTGTTAGGGGCAACACTAGTCCCCCTCCCCCGAGCTTGCGTATGGCCCCAAAACGGGAGGCCCTCTTAATGTCAACGGGATCGATTTTTGGCCACAGGCTGAAAAAACAAACGGAAAAAAAAAAAAAAGCCAATCGAATAGCACACTTTTGCCACATTGGCCCGTTTAGGGCCAAATTCCAGAAACCTGGCATTTCTTGAAACCCATTGGGCCACAAGCACAGCCTTTGGTCATTGGCTCACTTTTTACCTTCTTCCTTTGGAAGGTCTTTTGGAATTATTCCGGGCGTACGAGTAAGCTCATCCGATGGAGAACGCTTAGTTTTCGGCCGCAATTTCGATCTCACTACATTATTCCAATATCATTGTAGCCACACCTTTCTTGTTAATGTCCTTGATTTCTTTCTCTGGGTCAATGCAAGCATACTCTCAAGGGACATTTACTGCATTTTTTTTTTCATTTCAGCTAAAGGAAAAGACCTAGAGCTTGTATGTGGCCGAATTTGCCTCTTTTCTTAATGAGCTGATTTGGCCTTAAAAGTTTTCACGGATCTGGCAACGCTGGATGGCATACGCCCTGTACTGTAGACACCGGAGTGACTCTGAGACACTCGTGCGAGACGATGTGTCCACTTGAGTGTAAGAAAAAAAAAAAAAAGAGGTCGGATGGCGATTATTATGTTGTCTGCCCGAGGTCAGTGTTTACAAAAAAAAGTAAAGGCTATTTTTTAACACTAGACACTTGCCTATAACCGCAAGAGTATCTGGAAATCTTATTTAAAAAAAAAAAAAAAGCAACCAAAAAAACTGACAACCTTATGCTATTCTGCACCATATCTAACTCATCCTAGCGCAACCCCTATAAATTCAGCAATTTCAGAACTAAAAAGGAAGGGATGGGAATGCGCAGAGACATAGAGGCCACCCTTAAAGTAAGTAGGCTCGATTTGGGAGATTTGTTTACTCCCATGAAGGCTTTTCGGGCTGTCTTCACATCACAAAGGGCCCCTGTGCAAAGCAATGGGATTTTCTTCCCCGTTTCAAAAAACCGATGTAAATTTACATTCATGTCTCAGCCCCCCTCCCACCCCTCCCCCCAAAAAAACAACCCTCGGGGCCCCTGGGTAACTGTCCACACGGCTCTGCTTTTCATACGCTGGGAATACCCCCCCCTCTCCACCTCACCTCCTAGGGTACGTACCTTACGCATGCCCCTCCAATTACAATGCCAACAGCCTACCAACCCCATCCCATTCTGCACTGTAATCACCTCACACTCGCTCATCCCTAATCATAACATCAATTTGACAAAAAAACAACAACAACAGGGGGCGTGGGGGGAATACACAGTGACTAAAAAAAAACTAAATGTAACGAGGGCAATTTGCTCCAACAAGTACGTGGGAAAAACCGGGCATACCGCTTTTGAAGTTGCCATGTAAAAATAACATTGTGATCTTGGAAAAGACGCAGTTGCATGTGCAGTAGTATTATCTGTTATTGCATGTTATGAAACAAAAAGAAAGCTAGCTGGAAAAGAAAGGTAACGTCGAGTAAACCTCCCCCCCCCCCCCCCCCATATGAAGCTTTTTCTTACTAAAGACCCTAGATAGATCGTATCTAATATCTTTGATCTTACTAAACTGATGGGTAACTAAGGTGTCTTCAGGCCTGTTTCATCTTGTCTTTGAAAATGATTTGATGGTTGTTTTTTTTGCTGTTCGTCCAAAATTGTTTTCTATGTACGTACCGGTGACAGTGCTTAGATGGGGGCGAGAAGGCAGGGAGGTTGGGGTGGGGGGGGGGGCGTGGACACTTTTTCTTTCTTTCTCTCTTTCATTCTTTCTTCCTTCCTTTCTTTCTTGCTGTTTTCTTCCTTTCTTTCTTCCTTTCTTTCTTTCTTGCTGTCCTCTCTTTCTTTCTTGCCTTCTTCCTTTCCTTCTTCCTTGATGTATGTCTTTCTTTCTTCCGTTCTTTCGTTCTCACTGTCTTTCTTTCTTTTTTCCTTTCTTTCCTCCTTGCTGTTTTCTTTCTTTCAGTCTGTCCTTCTGCCTTTCTTTCTTTCTTGCTGTCTTTCTTTCTATTCTACCTTTTTTCTTTCTCTCTATCTTCCTGTCTTTCTTCCTTCCTTTCTTTCTTTCTGTCAGTCTGTCATTCTTTCCTTCCTTCTTACTTTCGTTCTGTCTTTAAGAGGGATGGAAGGCTAAGTGAAAAGCAGTCTAGGAAATTTAAACTAATCAAAATTATAAAAGAAAAAAAAAAGGGCATTATTCCCTCCACATGGCAAGAGGCAGTAAAGGTGGAGAAAATCATTGGGGATTCTTCCGCAATCTAATGAATCCTGGTAAGTTTTGAATCGATATTGCAAAAAAAAAATAAAAAAAATGGAAATAAATAAATAAGTAAATAAAAGTATTCATTTACAGCCACAGCTTAATCAGCAAGAAACGTTTTACTTTAAAAACAAATAATCTTTTAAAATATATAACGACCAGATATATAATGATGCTAAGCTGCTTACGTGACTATAATCATTAAAAAATTGCAATGCAGTAAAAATTTCTCTCTCCAAATATTTTAATGACGAATAATTATAATTACTATTATTATTATATTATATTTATTTTCTCTTAATTATTTTAATCAGTCCTTTGTGAAGATGGCATCCAATCGTTTCCAGTCTGTAAGTAATTTTTCTTGCAAATACGTGTAGTCTAAATTAACTGTCCATGTAGTTACCTGCGCTTGTAAAAAATTAAATGGGATGATAATCATTATATTAAGTGAAGAAATGGGAGAACTCTTTTTGGAAGGGGGTGGGGGGTGAGGGGAAAGGTGCGGATAGGTTTATATTTATGTAAGGAGGGAGGCCTTGGAAAAAAAAATGGGTGGCTAGAAAAAGCAGTACATCATGTCCCATTTCTGTCTGCCTGTCCGTCTGTCTGTTTGTCCTTTAACCATCGGCTTATCCAATAGATAAGAAAATCCCTTTTACATTTCTGTTGACGTAAACATGAAAGAAAAAAATATTTTACGGACAAAACAATCCTATAATAAGACGGAGAGGGAAAGGGGAATTGAGGAACAAAAAAAAAAAAAAAAGGTAAAAAAGTGCCTGACTGCCAGATACACCAAAGAGGATCTTGCTCACATGCATTTCCTCTCCAGCAAACACATAATTATTCACAAAGCCAGTTTTTCAAAAATGCATTTATGTAATTTGTTGATGCTAAAGTATGACCTCCACGATAAAAATAGAAGATTTCTTGCCACCTCTTCAGAATAGAGACCGCAGTAATAATAATGGTAATTTTAATAATGTCAGAAATTCGTCTACAGACGGTCTACAGCGCCACCCATAAAGTTCGTATGTAATCTTGGAAATGGAATGCGTGAGTAGGGGGAAGAATGCCGCCCAAGTATGAAAAAAATCAAATCCGGAGGAAAGGTGGGTTGTGTGTCTGTATCATCTGAAACAACCTCAGCTGTTACAGTGTCTAGGGAACATATGTGCGCTTTTTCTAATTAAGGTAATGATTTTTTTCAAAGGGGATGATCAAAGCTTTGAAAAGGGTGGCAAGGCAAAACAACAATAACAACGACGTAGAAAATCCTTGGCCTAAGGTCTCTTACTATAGTGGCAAGGACCAGGTTGAAGTTACCTGTAGTCAGCGGAGACAAGACAGTTGCCCAGGTGAGAACAATCGTGAGAACTACAAGCAGAATTTGAGACTTTATCACCCTTGGGGATGACAACGTAGGTGATGTTAAATCCGTGAACGTCCCTGATGTAATCCTCCACACGAAGGTGTAAGTTGCTGGCGTCAGATGCTATAAGGTCCAGGGTGACGTAGTTTCTGCAGACAGATCAAAACCAGTCTTAAAAACAAGTAAATCAAATATTTCGCCAAGTCCACAGGACAAAGTGCTGGCTCGGTAATTAATTTTGGTCTCTCCGCCACTGAAACTTCTTACGATTCGGTGGAGCATGGCACTATTTTGGTGGAGTGTAGGACTTCAGGATGGGGCATGAGGATTTTTTAAAATAGAAATCTTCATTTCGTAGTGTATTTTGGCTAAACTGTATAGATAAACTGTCCTTGTTTATGTCGTACTCTTGGTTTCCTTGTTAAGCCCAGGTTAAAACATCGAACTTAACAGATGTACGACCTGAATAGTTATGCGCAACCTCGCCAGTTATACGCGTTCCTGATAAATCTCTTTTATACTAATTTTTCCCAATCATGGTGGGGAGAATGTTTTTTTTTTTGTTTTTTAAAATGAAATGGGGCGTGGGACCAAAAAAAAAAGGTTGGGAGACACTGGTGGTAGTTACAATGACCGAAACACGCCATACTGATTTATTATGTAAGATTTTCATACTATATAAAATATCCAGCTGGACCATTAGTACACCATTTTTATTTTTCTGTGTGACCTTCACCCTCATTCCCATTACCCACTTCTTGTTGCGCCATATGCAATTGGTAGGTATAAAATCTGTTTTTCTAGCTGTGCTTAGATTTACTAAGTCAAGAATAAGTTTGTGGGGTATTTAATCCTCTAGCGCCCAGGATACCATATTTGGAAAAACCTTGCTGCGACCCCAGAGTTTTCCTGTGGTTTTTATAATATTCTGTTACATCTATGACACACTCTGTATAACGAGAATGGAGCATAGATATATAACTACTGAACGGAATGGAGACATCTATTAGGTACGTGCACTCTATTTTGGCGATTTTCAAAATCCCCTCCACCCCCCACCCCGACTCCCATACGTGCACGATTTACCCCCCCCCCTTTGCGTATGCTTGTCATGCCTGGGGACGACCACCCCCCCCCCCCACTCCACGTGCATAAGGTGTGGATGACTCCTAAGAGCAGAGACTCATAATATCTGTTACGTCGAAATTCAGCATCAGAGGGGGAAATGATTGTTTTTAAGTGTATGTGAGCGAGCAAATAATGAATTCTCTGGGCTTGTCCACATCAGATAGCTGAAAACACCACAGAAAATTATGTAATCGGAAATAGACCTGATCAGTGGTTGACTTTGCTTCTGAACTTTTGAAAGTTATCTCTTGAACTATTGTTTCTGGATTCTTTCTCTGGTCCTATCATGAAATCTCGCGTGCTAAAGACCTCATTTCACAAGCGCGAGAGAAAAAAAAAAAACAACCTGTTTTACTTGAATTGTATTCCTTGCCTTAAAGAAATATTTCAAACACTCTACTTCAATTTTAAAATTAAACAACAATAACAACAACACACACACACACCCACATACATACACTTCCTCCGCAGCGTTCGCAAAGTAAAAAAAAATCATTCTGTTACATTTGAGCTATAACGGGCCGTCCGCAAATGCTGGAATTTTGGAGATTTTTCAACGCTTCAGCCCCCATCATTTTAGGATTTTCATACGCTTTTTTTCAACTCCCCCCCCCCCCCCCCGTCCACCACCACGAACGTATGATTACATGTATTAAAAAAGTTGAATGTTTAAACGGCGTTTTGCATGGCTTTTTTAAAAATGTTTCATAAGACAACATAGCCAATTTTTGCAATTTTTATACAAGACGAGGTCTGCTATCTTTGCCTCAACTAACTGTGAACGCATTTTAAAAAAATTAAAAGCGCATGTAGCACTTACGAAATACCCGGCATGATGATATAGTTTCGAATTTATGAAAGTTATGGGGATAGTTACCTGTAAGCAACGACTGATGTGAACATCTGCGTTGATTTCCCCGAGTGTGTAAGAACGCATTTATTTTTCGATTAAAAGCGCATGCAGCACTTATGAAATACTTCGCATGGTGACAGTTTCGAATTTTTGAAAGTTATGGGGATAAAAAAAATTACCTGTAAGCAACGATTGATGTGAACATATCCTCTGCGTTGATTTCCCCAAGTGTGTTCTTGTTATGGTAGTCTTGCGGACTGGCGTAGTAATCATATTCCGAGACAAAAAAGGAGTGCCGCAAAAAATACTGAAAATAAGAATAAAACATGACATAATGTACACACAGAGTTGCTGAAATCTCAAGCTAACAGTCGATTGCTGCATCAGTGCATCCATCTATCCATCCATTCTTTCATTCACAACCTATTCGTCACTTCATCTCCCTTACATGGTGCAATGGATAACGACGACAACAACAACAAAAACAACAACAACAACAACATCACAAATTCCACTTACCTGAGTAAAATAAATAGCAATCCTACTTGTGTTTGCTGTCCGTATAATCCATCTACAGGAAATCGGAATTGGGAATGGATCCGGAAAATTTGGAGTCTGAATAATTCCATGGGGTCCCTCTAAATGCCCCCCACAGTCGGTGTAGACACCGAAACCATTCACTGTTCTAATGCAAAAGAAATAAATCCAAGCGAATGACAGCAGCGACACATGGTTTCTTAGCCGCACACGCGTCCACGACGATTCTTTTGGTGAGGTTCTTGAGGTGGACGTCGGTGGTGACGGTTCGTGTAAGTTTCGTTTGGACTGCCTGGAAGATATCATGGTGTGTGCGAGAGCTGACAGTTCTGTTTGGGACTGATGTTGACCGTAATTACACTAAAGCACTGTTCCATGATCATTCTCTTCCACGTGTTTAGTTCTTGGCGTAATTAAGATGCGTATGTATCGCCGTAGCTGCAGAGTTCACACGACACCGCGTCGTCTTTGCGGCAGAAAGTTGCATTGGTTCTCGTAATGAGTGACATCATCTTCCACTACAGGGCTTGGCAATTCTAACTCTGAAAATAGAAAATTAGAATGAGGTGAAATTAACGATTAAAAAAAAAAGGGTTGCCAAGACATGCTCGTTATTTCTCTTTGAGTACACACGGAGAATGCGATTAATACAAAAGCACTTGATTAGGAAAACTCGGATGTTCAGAGTTTTCTTCCCAGCACAGTCATTGTGACCTCATCTAGTTTAACAGGTTGTGGTTTGGATAGCTGACTTTCCACAGCGTTTATGTACCCCATCCTTGACACGTTATAATTATGAAAAGTTAAAAATCAATTCACACAGCTAAAGGTAGGCCTATATTTATTTTGGACACAGTACGCCTGGCGGCGCCTGCTAATCTGCGCTTGACTGGTTAATGATTGTATAAATGAGATATATTTAATGTCTGATTAGGACATATTTCTGCAAAAACATATAAACAACGACATTGTTTTCCATGCCCTTTTTAGCCGAAATAAATAGCCGATTAAAAAAAGAAAACACGACCTAGCGACGACCGTCAGCTGCGAAGTGTATCGAAGAAGCTGCAGGTTTTGTTGGGGGTACACTGCATTGTGAGAAAAGAGATGGTCTACCTTAATATCCAGAGGCCATCTTGATCATGCTCTTCTATATAGGTGAAACTTGTCACGGCTTCATGTACATTCCGTCTGGTGGTAGAAAATCCACCCTTTTCCCTCGGGGTATATCCAAGGAAACTAATTAAATTAACATGGTAGGAACCCCCATCCCTAGTCTAAAATAGTGTGTGTGTGTGTGTGGGGGGTGGGGGGCTTTTAGGTTGTACGCTCTCACTTCGCACAACACCGACACCACCGCCAAAAACAATGAAAACAACAACAACAACAAACAACAACAACAATAGCAACATCAACAACCTCTCAAAAACTGACCTGGCTAGGGTATACAAAGTTTCAATATTTCATTGAACTGGAGATCATTTCCATTAGAACAAAATGGGTGGGTGGGATAGTGGGATGGGAGAATAGCCAATCTCATTACGGCCCGATGTTGGACTGTTCCATTCTCATTTTCAAAACAGAAAGAGACATCTAATACTGATAAGGCCGGGCTGCACTTTACTTGATAAAAATCTTACGAGTTGAAAACAACAACGACAACAAAGTGTCACTGAACATAAAACATACACATATTGTAATAGTATATCACATCCGAGGACACAAAAGTAAATCAGATTAGGAAAGGAAAAATTCTTGGATATAGTCCGATGATTTTTCTTTGTTTTCTTCATTTATTGACTCAAACTTCTTGTGGTGCACAATTTGGAAAAAAAAAATTCAACAAATTTCACTTTATCCTCAGTTTCACGCGAGTGATTGAGATGGAGGAAGGAGCAGATTACACAGAGCAAGCTTTGCATTAAGATCTGAACGATTAGATTCTGTGGACTGGTCTGACGGGTGACCCAGGAGGCCACCGTAAGGGTAACCATACAAAGGCCACCGAATTCGGTCACCGAGCCACTAGGCGCTTTAGGTGAGAAGAATTGCACTATATAAACGGACCGAATCTAGGTGGGCTCTATGTGCAGTTGTTGAAATTTCTTCTCACCTAAAGCGCCTAGTGGCTCGGTGACCGAATTCGGTGGCCTTTGTGTGGCTACCCTAAGGTCGGCACTGTAGTTTGCTTTGCTACGGGAACAGCTCAAGCTGGTAAACAGGTTGGGATCACTGGACGGTAAAGGCAAACCTCCTAATTAACCCATTCACTGCCGGGCGATATGTTACATTGGTATGCTGCAGAAGAAAATACAGTTTCCAGGTACCTGTAGTATTTGTAATTTTTAAAATACTTATTGTCTGGAAATGGCAATGGTTTTTAGTGAATAGGATCCCCTCTGTATGGCTATAGCTATAGTAATGGCGAGTCGGGTGAGTGAGAATTTCTAAGGCATGGCAGTTGTCAGGATTAGGATTTGAATTGCCGTGCTAGGTCACGCATTGTTTATTACATGGCATCATTGATTTTAGCCAGTGCAAACGTCCTTGAACTATTCCCGTGGACAGTTTGTTTTTGTAACGCTTTTCTTAGAGATGGAAAGAAAGTGGGTCAGGATAGAACGAATGGATAAATTAACAGTGACGATGCAGTTTGCAACCCCGTGGTTTGGGTGTACTTTAACAGGGAAAGACGGGGCGAATAAGGAGTGAATAAATTCGTACATAAAACGTTTAGGGTGTAGAGACTTTGCGAAGGGTTTTGATATAGTCTAGTGACTTTGTCTGTTACTATTAATAGAATCTATTGGCGCTGCGAGCGGAGCTCGAAGTGGATGCACCAATCAAGTTTGAGCGGTCACGTGGACTTGCAGAAGATTTGGCCGAAGCCATCTTGAGATTTGGGCACTTCCATGTAGAGTTTCCAGCTACGAAGGTCGTCGGCTAGGGGTTCAGCCAGAGATAACCAACAGACTGTTAACGTCATGTCTATGTCCTGGATAGACAATGAAATATTCCACAGCTATTTTCTCCAGTTCCCTGAATCGTTTCAGGGAACCAATCGTAAGTCCATCAAAATGATTCGAGATGATGTGAATCTGACCCTAACTTTCCAGTAGAAGTACGACCAAAGGAATGCAAGACCATAAAGTTTTACTTGCAATTAAGATCTAGAAAGAGTGACTGGAATATACATTTGTAAATTGTAATTGATGTGTCTGGATGAGGCTGGGGATTGCCAGCCCATCCTAGAACAGATCTAGATCTATCTTAACTACGTCAGTGTGTCTTGACGGTTTGATCCTTTATAAGCAGTTAAATGAGTTAATATTGTCGTCTGAGACATAAGTATATTATTTGTGAAGTAGTAGGCAGTCTATATTTCTGAAGATAAATAATTACTAAGTAAACTGTGAATGAATCAGAATGATATAGAGTCTCAAATCTCTTAAGACTCTAGAGGAGATTTATAGTTATGTATTTTAGTATTTTCATTTGATGCTGCTGATGTTGTCTTTTGATATGTAAGATAGACGAAATTGTTAGGACTTTTAGGTAATAAATTTGTGGCCCTACAAGGTCCTTGATATAACTTACTCGAAATTGTTATTAGT
Organism: Onchidella celtica; assembly: GCA_963931925.1. Lineage (NCBI taxonomy): Eukaryota > Metazoa > Mollusca > Gastropoda > Systellommatophora > Onchidiidae > Onchidella > Onchidella celtica. The sequence continues at coordinate 62,459,147 of OZ007571.1, forward strand.
GTATGTGGCATGGTATGGCAGAGTAATTTCTAAAACCTCTCGATTTAAATGCAGTCGAACACCTAAATTTATAATTTAGTAATCCCCAACGTAACACTCGAGGGCACACCCCTCTTCCAACTCGTAACACTCGAGGACCCACCTCGTAACACTGGAGAGGGACCCTTAAAGAACCTTAGATAACGCCATGCCACTTAGTTAGATTATTTTAAAACCTATTGTATTTTTTTATTCCATTATTTGATATTGTACTGTTCTAATATTATGTTTTCAGGTGCTTTTTATTATAGAGTTTAAACAATTTGTATTAATCGAATATTTTGTTTCAATTTCATATGGTGAACATCCCAACATCCCATTGACCCGTGGACACCGGCGAGGGAACCCTTTCATCATCCAGTTCTACTTCAGACAGAAATACAAGTTTTGGGCTTGGAGCTATGGATTGAGGATATTAACATCTGAATTCCTCAAAAACGAAGTTAAGTGAACCATCTTACTAACAGTCTTGGGGAGGGCGACGTACTTTCCGCTCTGTGTGTATTGTTCCAGGCCATTTTACTATTTATTATATGTTTAGTTTAAGTGCGGGAGGTTGGTTGGGATCATAGTTTAGCATATCTTCTTTGCCATTACGAAGGATATTGGAGGCCTTGGTGGCTATGTAAAATAACTCGGGGGGATTTGCTTCTCTGTGAATAGTTCTATTAGGGATCCATTATTCGTATAGATTGTGGCGTTCTTTTCCTTCCTCACTTTTCTTTAGGAAGATGTCTCTCCTGTCTTCTTCTCAAACTTTCTGTAATATAAGTTAGGACTTGTAGGGTCTGTTATCGTTCGTTTTACTTGTCAGTATACGTCCTGTTTATTGTATTTTTTTTTGCTTATAAACTTTAAACTACTATAATAACATTGATATGTTTAGAATATATGCCTGAGGTCTTTCACGTGCTAAAACCACGTTGAATTGTAATCTGGTATTGACATATGTGAGAGAGAGATATAATAATTTTTGGTTCACGTGACAATTTCACGTTGAAGATAGATCTAGAGAGAATAATTTTGCAGTGGTAACAGAAGACACTGCGTGTGCGTGTTTTGAGAAGACAGAGAATTTTGAGAGTGTTTTGAGAACACAGAGATATTTCAAATTTGTCGTGTTGAGAGAGAGATATATTTTTGATTCATCGCATTGAGAGAGCGATTCGTTTTTTGACAGTGATAACAGAGGACACTGGTTCGTCGCGTTGAGAGAGACGTAAATTTTGAGAGTGATCACTCGAGACATTAATTTATCGCAGTAAAGGCGATATATAGTATTTTATTGCAGTGGGAGTAACGGATAGACGGCACTGCCTTACTAGAATTTATATTGAGAGAGAGAGAGATAAAGTTTTTGCAGTTTAAGTCATACTGCTTGTAATTTTCAGAGAGAGATAAAGTGTTTGCAGTTTAAGTGATACTGCTTGTAATTTTGAGAGAGAGAGATAAAGTTTTTGCAGTTTAAGTGATACTGCCTGTAATTTTTAGAGAGAGAGATAGAACGTTCTTTTCGCGAAGCAGTGCTAACATAAGACACTGAATTAATATTAACAGACAATATCTGTTCATATAAGATATTGATACCGCGATATACCGTAACATTGGGTAAATATTTACTAACTTTACAGACTTTAACATATCATGGCTGAGTTTCTTAAATATTTAGAATCTGCCAAAGTTCTGGGCATACCAGAGGAAGAACGCGCCGCGTGGTGCGAACGACACGTACAACAAGACCGAGAGCGCGAGGATCGAAAAGAAGCAAGAGAAAGAGAAAGAGAAAAAGAAGAAAGAGAAAGAGAAAAAGAACTAGAAAGAGAAAAGGAAAGAGAAAGAGAAAGGGAGAAAGAAAGAGAGAGAGAAAAGGAAAGACAGCATGAACTCGCAATGAAAAAGTTAGAGCAACAATCGCTTGTAACACCCACTACTGCCACCAATTCTTATGCTACTAAACCAAAACTACCACCATTTAATGAAAAACTCGACCGGATCGACGCATATTTACATCGGTTCGAGTTACACGCTAAAGGCGTCGGATGGCAGCAGGCGATGTACAGTTCATGCCTGTCCAATTTATTAACAGGTAAGGCTTTAGAGGTATTTCACAGCCTTAAAGTAGAAGATGCCAACGATTATGACAAGCTTAAAACAGCACTGCTTAAGCGATTCCAGCATACCGAGGATGGCTTCCATCAAAGATTTCGCTCATGTAAACCTGAGCCATCTGAAAATTTCTCAACTTATGTCAATCGGTTGAAACATTATTTAGATCGCTGGATTGAGCTCGCGAACGTAACTACCGGAAATTATTCCCAACTTTACGATTTGGTCTTAAAGGACCAAATCTATACCGCATGTCATTCCGATTTAGTCGCCCACCTTAAAGAGAGGGCTCCGACATCCTCTGAAGAAATCACATCGTGCGCCGAACGATACGCGTCCGCCCACCCAAATCGTCCTTTGGCAAAGCCTTCAACTACAACACCGTGTTATGCCAACGTAGGCAAAGGAGCGCCAACCGGACACGATCGTTCAAGGCCGACTCGTCGTCAGGCCCCAAATTCACGCTTTCAATCAGAGCCGCCTTTTTGTAGACAGAGAGATTTTCCGAATCGAGGTAATGCATCCCCGCGTCGAGGATATCAGACTTATTCTTTTTACGAGCCTCGCCCATATTATCGTGGCAACTATCCAGGCCAACAATATAACCGGCCTCAGGGACCGCAGAGTCTTCCCTATCGTGGAAACGATCCTAATCGTACTATATGTTATAAGTGTAATAGGGTAGGCCACATACAGAGATTTTGTAACGCGAAATTGAAATCAGCAAATGCCTGCTCGGTTAAACCTACACTTTATGAGACTGACGGTCATTCTGAATCTTCATGACAATCAAAATCTATTCCAGTCATGTCCGCCCTACATGAACTGGGTGAATTAACATTTTACCAGGGCCGCGTGAACGCGATTCGCGCTTCTGTTCTACGTGACTCCGGATGCACGACTATCGGCGTTCGACAATCACTAGTCCGTCCAACACAATTTTTGGACAAGGAGGTAACTTGTATTACTTTTGGCGGATCTGTAGAGCGATTCCGTCTTGCAGAAGTTTATATTGATACACCTTTTCTCACAGGTACTGTTACTGCATGTGTACTACCTAATCCGGTGGCTGATATAATCATAGGTAATGTACCTCAAGTAAATAAGTTTCCTATCGGTAACTTGGAAATTTGGACTGAGGATGAGAGTGTTGCTTGTGCGACAACACGCCTACAATCGATTCGACGAACAGACAGTCCATTGAATAATCCTACTATTGAAGTGAACATAACGTCTAGTGCATTTCATGATGAGCAACATTCAGATCCCACATTGAAACATTTGTTTGCTAAGGTTGATTCTACCGCACCGGATACCTCTAAGTTTCTTATGAAAGATGACTTATTATATCGTAATTTTCGGAATAAGCGAGAGGCCGTTATGCAACTTGTAGTACCGAGATCTTTTCGTCGCGACATTATTCGTCTCGCGCATGACACTTCCTTGGCGGGTCACCAGGGAAAGGCAAGAACTAAGTCTCGAATACTATCGCAATTTTTTTGGCCCAGTATTTACGCAGATGTAAACCGGTTCGTATCAACATGTGACGTATGTCAGAGACGTACTCCTAAAGGAAGAGCATCGCGAGCTCCTCTGCAGGAGATGCCTATGGTCTCCAGACCATTTGAGCGCGTTGCCGTAGATATAGTTGGTCCTCTACACAAGTCAGACAGAGGACATCGTTTTATACTTTCTGTCATTGACTACGCAACCCGTTGGCCAGAGGCCATTCCGCTAAAAGACATTTCAGCTGATCATGTCGCTGAAGCTCTTATTACTATTTTTTCGCGTCTAGGGTTTCCGGTTGAAATTTTATCGGACAGAGGTCCACAGTTTACCTCTGAGCTTTTTAAGAAAGTCTTGGAGTTGGTCGGGATTAAACAAAGATTGACATCTCCATACCACCCACAGTCTAATGGCTGCTGTGAACGTTGGAATGCTACCATGAAAAGTATGCTTGCACGAGTTTCCGCCGACAAACCGAGTGATTGGGATCGACAACTCCCCGCTATTCTTTTTGCATACCGAGAACTACCGAACGCATCGACGGGTTTTTCTCCCTTCGAATTATTGTATGGTCGTAAACCGCGTGGTCCAATGGCCATACTCCATGATTTATTCGCCGGATCAGACACCGACGACAACGATACGCGGTCTGCATATCAATACGTTGTAGACTTGCGCCAGCGAATTCTTAACGCATGTCAGCTCGCACAAAAATCTTCAGCTGCGCATGCTAGTCTTTATAAACAATATCGTGATCAAGGTAGCCGATTGCGAACCTTGGCCGTCGGAGACCAAACTCTTGTTCTCCTTCCGGAGACCAAAAATAAACTCCTTCTTACATGGAAAGGACCTTTCAAAGTTCTAAAGAGACTTTCTCGAGTAAATTATCTTATCAAGATTCGAGGACAGGACAAAGTCTTCCATATAAATATGTTAAAGCAGTACCTGTCCGACGATGATAATCGACAGAATAATCGCCGAAATGTGGTTGCACAGGCCAATGCGGCCTTGGTTTCAGTTGACGATGATGATCCTATTAAGATTGAGAATTCAATACCCGCACTTCGATCTTCTGAAAACACTTCGGATGTGAATATAAATCCAGATTTATCTGAATCGCAAAGGCAAGATTTAAGAGATTTGCTTAACGAGTTTACTACAGTCTTTACTGATCTACCAGGTAACACTTCTTTGGTACAGCATGTTATAAGATTGAAGACGGATATACCCGTCTTTGTTAAACCATACCCGCGTCCGCTGCACGCACAAGAGACTATAATAACCGAGGTACGTAACATGTTTCACCTAGGAGTGATAGAACGATCGACGAGCCCATATAACTCACCCATCGTCTTAGTGAAAAAAAAAGATGATACCGTGCGTTTTTGTATTGACTATCGTAAACTTAATGAGGTTACGATATATGACGCGGAACCGATTCCCAACCAGGAGAATCTTTTTGCTCAGTTAGCGAGGGCAACGATTTTTTCTAAAATTGATCTTTCCAAAGGTTATTGGCAAATTCCGCTTGATGAGAATAGCAAGCAATATACCGCTTTTCAGACTCCGTTGGGTCTTATGCAGTGGCGCTATATGCCTTTCGGGTTAGTTACAGCCCCTGCTACTTTCGCCCGTATGATGACAATATTACTCCAGGGTATGAATTCCGTATTGTCGTATTTTGACGACATTTGTATTTATGAAACCGATTGGTCGGGCCACCTTGCAGCCCTACGACAAGTTTTTATTGCTCTTCGTCGAGCTGGCCTTACGGCGAAACCCAGTAAGGTATTTTTAGGCTACAATAAAATTAATTTTCTGGGCCATACAATTGCCCACGGCGTTCAGACTCCTGATGACAAGAAGATAACTACCATCTTAAAGCTCCAACCTCCTCGAACTAAGAAAGAAGTTCGTAGTTTATTGGGCTTTCTTAACTATTATAGGAAATTCATTCCAAATTTTTCTTCGCTTACAGCTCCGTTATCGGACCTCACAAGAAAGAATTTTCCTAATAAAGTGAAATGGACAACCGAATGTGCTGATACACTTCGTACCGTTCAACAATTGTTTTCCACTTCCCCCATTCTCATACTGCCAGATATTAACCAAATATTTATTGTCCGCACTGATGCGTCGGACAAGGGATTGGGAGCTGTGTTATTACAGGAACGAGACGATACCTTGCGGCCATGTCTATACGCCAGCCGCAAGTTGCTAGATAGGGAATGCCGCTATGCAATTATCGAGCGAGAGTGCCTCGCTATCATTTTTGCTGTGAACGCATTTTCGCGATATCTACTCATGGCTGAATTTATAATTGAAACGGACCATCGTCCGTTGTTATTCTTAAAGACTAACAGGGCTAAAAATGCTCGATTAACGAGGTGGAGTCTTGCACTCCAGGAATACCGGTTTGTTATCCGGTCTATCCCGGGCGGTGACAATTCCCAAGCTGATATTTTGTCACGTCTCATTTAATTTCCTATTAAAGAGTGTTGTGTCTTGTATTGGGGTTGGATAGTGCTTGTCCCCCTCAATTCTAGACGGTGGATGGATTCACATTTATCTTGTTCATTACTTTATGAACCAGTTTTACAATCCTTTTTTTGTGAATATCCTTTTTCCACCAGCGTCATTCCTGACTGTGACCTGAACTTCTGGCAAACCTGACGCCCTTGTCAGCGGGTCAATGAGATGAAGACATGGCAAACCAAGCTACCAGAGCTACTGCTGCCATTGGATACCACAGTATTTTAATTAACAATATATTGTGTGTGAATGTGTATATAAGCAGCAATTGTGTGTGTTGACTGGATAATTATGAGCCTATTCCTTCAGTAAGGCTTCATTATTTGATAATAGTTATACTTTAATCCAGCAGTATACAGTGATATACTCATTATTATTATAGATGTTCCTGAGAATTTTGATTGTGTGCAGTAAGAATGTTTCGATAGACTAGATTCTATAGAACGTGGCATCAATAATTGTATGCTTTTTGTCCATCCAATATGCACGTTCTTAGTTAGATTTTTCTTCTCAAGCTTAGGGCTCATCTTTCTACAGTCCTACTTAAGCCCCTACCACAATAACTTTGGGATTCTTGGATCTTATCGTGTAAATTTTTCTTAAAATTTTCACTGGGGTGGGGGATATGTCAGGATTAGGATTTGAATTGCCGTGCTAGGTCACGCATTGTTTATTACATGGCATCATTGATTTTAGCCAGTGCAAACGTCCTTGAACTATTCCCGTGGACAGTTTGTTTTTGTAACGCTTTTCTTAGAGATGGAAAGAAAGTGGGTCAGGATAGAACGAATGGATAAATTAACAGTGACGATGCAGTTTGCAACCCCGTGGTTTGGGTGTACTTTAACAGGGAAAGACGGGGCGAATAAGGAGTGAATAAATTCGTACATAAAACGTTTAGGGTGTAGAGACTTTGCGAAGGGTTTTGATATAGTCTAGTGACTTTGTCTGTTACTATTAATAGAATCTATTGGCGCTGCGAGCGGAGCTCGAAGTGGATGCACCAATCAAGTTTGAGCGGTCACGTGGACTTGCAGAAGATTTGGCCGAAGCCATCTTGAGATTTGGGCACTTCCATGTAGAGTTTCCAGCTACGAAGGTCGTCGGCTAGGGGTTCAGCCAGAGATAACCAACAGACTGTTAACGTCATGTCTATGTCCTGGATAGACAATGAAATATTCCACAGCTATTTTCTCCAGTTCCCTGAATCGTTTCAGGGAACCAATCGTAAGTCCATCAAAATGATTCGAGATGATGTGAATCTGACCCTAACTTTCCAGTAGAAGTACGACCAAAGGAATGCAAGACCATAAAGTTTTACTTGCAATTAAGATCTAGAAAGAGTGACTGGAATATACATTTGTAAATTGTAATTGATGTGTCTGGATGAGGCTGGGGATTGCCAGCCCATCCTAGAACAGATCTAGATCTATCTTAACTACGTCAGTGTGTCTTGACGGTTTGATCCTTTATAAGCAGTTAAATGAGTTAATATTGTCGTCTGAGACATAAGTATATTATTTGTGAAGTAGTAGGCAGTCTATATTTCTGAAGATAAATAATTACTAAGTAAACTGTGAATGAATCAGAATGATATAGAGTCTCAAATCTCTTAAGACTCTAGAGGAGATTTATAGTTATGTATTTTAGTATTTTCATTTGATGCTGCTGATGTTGTCTTTTGATATGTAAGATAGACGAAATTGTTAGGACTTTTAGGTAATAAATTTGTGGCCCTACAAGGTCCTTGATATAACTTACTCGAAATTGTTATTAGTGTATGTGGCATGGTATGGCAGAGTAATTTCTAAAACCTCTCGATTTAAATGCAGTCGAACACCTAAATTTATAATTTAGTAATCCCCAACGTAACACTCGAGGGCACACCCCTCTTCCAACTCGTAACACTCGAGGACCCACCTCGTAACACTGGAGAGGGACCCTTAAAGAACCTTAGATAACGCCATGCCACTTAGTTAGATTATTTTAAAACCTATTGTATTTTTTTATTCCATTATTTGATATTGTACTGTTCTAATATTATGTTTTCAGGTGCTTTTTATTATAGAGTTTAAACAATTTGTATTAATCGAATATTTTGTTTCAATTTCATATGGTGAACATCCCAACATCCCATTGACCCGTGGACACCGGCGAGGGAACCCTTTCATCATCCAGTTCTACTTCAGACAGAAATACAAGTTTTGGGCTTGGAGCTATGGATTGAGGATATTAACATCTGAATTCCTCAAAAACGAAGTTAAGTGAACCATCTTACTAACAGTCTTGGGGAGGGCGACGTACTTTCCGCTCTGTGTGTATTGTTCCAGGCCATTTTACTATTTATTATATGTTTAGTTTAAGTGCGGGAGGTTGGTTGGGATCATAGTTTAGCATATCTTCTTTGCCATTACGAAGGATATTGGAGGCCTTGGTGGCTATGTAAAATAACTCGGGGGGATTTGCTTCTCTGTGAATAGTTCTATTAGGGATCCATTATTCGTATAGATTGTGGCGTTCTTTTCCTTCCTCACTTTTCTTTAGGAAGATGTCTCTCCTGTCTTCTTCTCAAACTTTCTGTAATATAAGTTAGGACTTGTAGGGTCTGTTATCGTTCGTTTTACTTGTCAGTATACGTCCTGTTTATTGTATTTTTTTTTGCTTATAAACTTTAAACTACTATAATAACATTGATATGTTTAGAATATATGCCTGAGGTCTTTCACGTGCTAAAACCACGTTGAATTGTAATCTGGTATTGACATATGTGAGAGAGAGATATAATAATTTTTGGTTCACGTGACAATTTCACGTTGAAGATAGATCTAGAGAGAATAATTTTGCAGTGGTAACAGAAGACACTGCGTGTGCGTGTTTTGAGAAGACAGAGAATTTTGAGAGTGTTTTGAGAACACAGAGATATTTCAAATTTGTCGTGTTGAGAGAGAGATATATTTTTGATTCATCGCATTGAGAGAGCGATTCGTTTTTTGACAGTGATAACAGAGGACACTGGTTCGTCGCGTTGAGAGAGACGTAAATTTTGAGAGTGATCACTCGAGACATTAATTTATCGCAGTAAAGGCGATATATAGTATTTTATTGCAGTGGGAGTAACGGATAGACGGCACTGCCTTACTAGAATTTATATTGAGAGAGAGAGAGATAAAGTTTTTGCAGTTTAAGTCATACTGCTTGTAATTTTCAGAGAGAGATAAAGTGTTTGCAGTTTAAGTGATACTGCTTGTAATTTTGAGAGAGAGAGATAAAGTTTTTGCAGTTTAAGTGATACTGCCTGTAATTTTTAGAGAGAGAGATAGAACGTTCTTTTCGCGAAGCAGTGCTAACATAAGACACTGAATTAATATTAACAGACAATATCTGTTCATATAAGATATTGATACCGCGATATACCGTAACATTGGGTAAATATTTACTAACTTTACAGACTTTAACATATCATGGCTGAGTTTCTTAAATATTTAGAATCTGCCAAAGTTCTGGGCATACCAGAGGAAGAACGCGCCGCGTGGTGCGAACGACACGTACAACAAGACCGAGAGCGCGAGGATCGAAAAGAAGCAAGAGAAAGAGAAAGAGAAAAAGAAGAAAGAGAAAGAGAAAAAGAACTAGAAAGAGAAAAGGAAAGAGAAAGAGAAAGGGAGAAAGAAAGAGAGAGAGAAAAGGAAAGACAGCATGAACTCGCAATGAAAAAGTTAGAGCAACAATCGCTTGTAACACCCACTACTGCCACCAATTCTTATGCTACTAAACCAAAACTACCACCATTTAATGAAAAACTCGACCGGATCGACGCATATTTACATCGGTTCGAGTTACACGCTAAAGGCGTCGGATGGCAGCAGGCGATGTACAGTTCATGCCTGTCCAATTTATTAACAGGTAAGGCTTTAGAGGTATTTCACAGCCTTAAAGTAGAAGATGCCAACGATTATGACAAGCTTAAAACAGCACTGCTTAAGCGATTCCAGCATACCGAGGATGGCTTCCATCAAAGATTTCGCTCATGTAAACCTGAGCCATCTGAAAATTTCTCAACTTATGTCAATCGGTTGAAACATTATTTAGATCGCTGGATTGAGCTCGCGAACGTAACTACCGGAAATTATTCCCAACTTTACGATTTGGTCTTAAAGGACCAAATCTATACCGCATGTCATTCCGATTTAGTCGCCCACCTTAAAGAGAGGGCTCCGACATCCTCTGAAGAAATCACATCGTGCGCCGAACGATACGCGTCCGCCCACCCAAATCGTCCTTTGGCAAAGCCTTCAACTACAACACCGTGTTATGCCAACGTAGGCAAAGGAGCGCCAACCGGACACGATCGTTCAAGGCCGACTCGTCGTCAGGCCCCAAATTCACGCTTTCAATCAGAGCCGCCTTTTTGTAGACAGAGAGATTTTCCGAATCGAGGTAATGCATCCCCGCGTCGAGGATATCAGACTTATTCTTTTTACGAGCCTCGCCCATATTATCGTGGCAACTATCCAGGCCAACAATATAACCGGCCTCAGGGACCGCAGAGTCTTCCCTATCGTGGAAACGATCCTAATCGTACTATATGTTATAAGTGTAATAGGGTAGGCCACATACAGAGATTTTGTAACGCGAAATTGAAATCAGCAAATGCCTGCTCGGTTAAACCTACACTTTATGAGACTGACGGTCATTCTGAATCTTCATGACAATCAAAATCTATTCCAGTCATGTCCGCCCTACATGAACTGGGTGAATTAACATTTTACCAGGGCCGCGTGAACGCGATTCGCGCTTCTGTTCTACGTGACTCCGGATGCACGACTATCGGCGTTCGACAATCACTAGTCCGTCCAACACAATTTTTGGACAAGGAGGTAACTTGTATTACTTTTGGCGGATCTGTAGAGCGATTCCGTCTTGCAGAAGTTTATATTGATACACCTTTTCTCACAGGTACTGTTACTGCATGTGTACTACCTAATCCGGTGGCTGATATAATCATAGGTAATGTACCTCAAGTAAATAAGTTTCCTATCGGTAACTTGGAAATTTGGACTGAGGATGAGAGTGTTGCTTGTGCGACAACACGCCTACAATCGATTCGACGAACAGACAGTCCATTGAATAATCCTACTATTGAAGTGAACATAACGTCTAGTGCATTTCATGATGAGCAACATTCAGATCCCACATTGAAACATTTGTTTGCTAAGGTTGATTCTACCGCACCGGATACCTCTAAGTTTCTTATGAAAGATGACTTATTATATCGTAATTTTCGGAATAAGCGAGAGGCCGTTATGCAACTTGTAGTACCGAGATCTTTTCGTCGCGACATTATTCGTCTCGCGCATGACACTTCCTTGGCGGGTCACCAGGGAAAGGCAAGAACTAAGTCTCGAATACTATCGCAATTTTTTTGGCCCAGTATTTACGCAGATGTAAACCGGTTCGTATCAACATGTGACGTATGTCAGAGACGTACTCCTAAAGGAAGAGCATCGCGAGCTCCTCTGCAGGAGATGCCTATGGTCTCCAGACCATTTGAGCGCGTTGCCGTAGATATAGTTGGTCCTCTACACAAGTCAGACAGAGGACATCGTTTTATACTTTCTGTCATTGACTACGCAACCCGTTGGCCAGAGGCCATTCCGCTAAAAGACATTTCAGCTGATCATGTCGCTGAAGCTCTTATTACTATTTTTTCGCGTCTAGGGTTTCCGGTTGAAATTTTATCGGACAGAGGTCCACAGTTTACCTCTGAGCTTTTTAAGAAAGTCTTGGAGTTGGTCGGGATTAAACAAAGATTGACATCTCCATACCACCCACAGTCTAATGGCTGCTGTGAACGTTGGAATGCTACCATGAAAAGTATGCTTGCACGAGTTTCCGCCGACAAACCGAGTGATTGGGATCGACAACTCCCCGCTATTCTTTTTGCATACCGAGAACTACCGAACGCATCGACGGGTTTTTCTCCCTTCGAATTATTGTATGGTCGTAAACCGCGTGGTCCAATGGCCATACTCCATGATTTATTCGCCGGATCAGACACCGACGACAACGATACGCGGTCTGCATATCAATACGTTGTAGACTTGCGCCAGCGAATTCTTAACGCATGTCAGCTCGCACAAAAATCTTCAGCTGCGCATGCTAGTCTTTATAAACAATATCGTGATCAAGGTAGCCGATTGCGAACCTTGGCCGTCGGAGACCAAACTCTTGTTCTCCTTCCGGAGACCAAAAATAAACTCCTTCTTACATGGAAAGGACCTTTCAAAGTTCTAAAGAGACTTTCTCGAGTAAATTATCTTATCAAGATTCGAGGACAGGACAAAGTCTTCCATATAAATATGTTAAAGCAGTACCTGTCCGACGATGATAATCGACAGAATAATCGCCGAAATGTGGTTGCACAGGCCAATGCGGCCTTGGTTTCAGTTGACGATGATGATCCTATTAAGATTGAGAATTCAATACCCGCACTTCGATCTTCTGAAAACACTTCGGATGTGAATATAAATCCAGATTTATCTGAATCGCAAAGGCAAGATTTAAGAGATTTGCTTAACGAGTTTACTACAGTCTTTACTGATCTACCAGGTAACACTTCTTTGGTACAGCATGTTATAAGATTGAAGACGGATATACCCGTCTTTGTTAAACCATACCCGCGTCCGCTGCACGCACAAGAGACTATAATAACCGAGGTACGTAACATGTTTCACCTAGGAGTGATAGAACGATCGACGAGCCCATATAACTCACCCATCGTCTTAGTGAAAAAAAAAGATGATACCGTGCGTTTTTGTATTGACTATCGTAAACTTAATGAGGTTACGATATATGACGCGGAACCGATTCCCAACCAGGAGAATCTTTTTGCTCAGTTAGCGAGGGCAACGATTTTTTCTAAAATTGATCTTTCCAAAGGTTATTGGCAAATTCCGCTTGATGAGAATAGCAAGCAATATACCGCTTTTCAGACTCCGTTGGGTCTTATGCAGTGGCGCTATATGCCTTTCGGGTTAGTTACAGCCCCTGCTACTTTCGCCCGTATGATGACAATATTACTCCAGGGTATGAATTCCGTATTGTCGTATTTTGACGACATTTGTATTTATGAAACCGATTGGTCGGGCCACCTTGCAGCCCTACGACAAGTTTTTATTGCTCTTCGTCGAGCTGGCCTTACGGCGAAACCCAGTAAGGTATTTTTAGGCTACAATAAAATTAATTTTCTGGGCCATACAATTGCCCACGGCGTTCAGACTCCTGATGACAAGAAGATAACTACCATCTTAAAGCTCCAACCTCCTCGAACTAAGAAAGAAGTTCGTAGTTTATTGGGCTTTCTTAACTATTATAGGAAATTCATTCCAAATTTTTCTTCGCTTACAGCTCCGTTATCGGACCTCACAAGAAAGAATTTTCCTAATAAAGTGAAATGGACAACCGAATGTGCTGATACACTTCGTACCGTTCAACAATTGTTTTCCACTTCCCCCATTCTCATACTGCCAGATATTAACCAAATATTTATTGTCCGCACTGATGCGTCGGACAAGGGATTGGGAGCTGTGTTATTACAGGAACGAGACGATACCTTGCGGCCATGTCTATACGCCAGCCGCAAGTTGCTAGATAGGGAATGCCGCTATGCAATTATCGAGCGAGAGTGCCTCGCTATCATTTTTGCTGTGAACGCATTTTCGCGATATCTACTCATGGCTGAATTTATAATTGAAACGGACCATCGTCCGTTGTTATTCTTAAAGACTAACAGGGCTAAAAATGCTCGATTAACGAGGTGGAGTCTTGCACTCCAGGAATACCGGTTTGTTATCCGGTCTATCCCGGGCGGTGACAATTCCCAAGCTGATATTTTGTCACGTCTCATTTAATTTCCTATTAAAGAGTGTTGTGTCTTGTATTGGGGTTGGATAGTGCTTGTCCCCCTCAATTCTAGACGGTGGATGGATTCACATTTATCTTGTTCATTACTTTATGAACCAGTTTTACAATCCTTTTTTTGTGAATATCCTTTTTCCACCAGCGTCATTCCTGACTGTGACCTGAACTTCTGGCAAACCTGACGCCCTTGTCAGCGGGTCAATGAGATGAAGACATGGCAAACCAAGCTACCAGAGCTACTGCTGCCATTGGATACCACAGTATTTTAATTAACAATATATTGTGTGTGAATGTGTATATAAGCAGCAATTGTGTGTGTTGACTGGATAATTATGAGCCTATTCCTTCAGTAAGGCTTCATTATTTGATAATAGTTATACTTTAATCCAGCAGTATACAGTGATATACTCATTATTATTATAGATGTTCCTGAGAATTTTGATTGTGTGCAGTAAGAATGTTTCGATAGACTAGATTCTATAGAACGTGGCATCAATAATTGTATGCTTTTTGTCCATCCAATATGCACGTTCTTAGTTAGATTTTTCTTCTCAAGCTTAGGGCTCATCTTTCTACAGTCCTACTTAAGCCCCTACCACAATAACTTTGGGATTCTTGGATCTTATCGTGTAAATTTTTCTTAAAATTTTCACTGGGGTGGGGGATATGTCAGGATTAGGATTTGAATTGCCGTGCTAGGTCACGCATTGTTTATTACATGGCATCATTGATTTTAGCCAGTGCAAACGTCCTTGAACTATTCCCGTGGACAGTTTGTTTTTGTAACGCTTTTCTTAGAGATGGAAAGAAAGTGGGTCAGGATAGAACGAATGGATAAATTAACAGTGACGATGCAGTTTGCAACCCCGTGGTTTGGGTGTACTTTAACAGGGAAAGACGGGGCGAATAAGGAGTGAATAAATTCGTACATAAAACGTTTAGGGTGTAGAGACTTTGCGAAGGGTTTTGATATAGTCTAGTGACTTTGTCTGTTACTATTAATAGAATCTATTGGCGCTGCGAGCGGAGCTCGAAGTGGATGCACCAATCAAGTTTGAGCGGTCACGTGGACTTGCAGAAGATTTGGCCGAAGCCATCTTGAGATTTGGGCACTTCCATGTAGAGTTTCCAGCTACGAAGGTCGTCGGCTAGGGGTTCAGCCAGAGATAACCAACAGACTGTTAACGTCATGTCTATGTCCTGGATAGACAATGAAATATTCCACAGCTATTTTCTCCAGTTCCCTGAATCGTTTCAGGGAACCAATCGTAAGTCCATCAAAATGATTCGAGATGATGTGAATCTGACCCTAACTTTCCAGTAGAAGTACGACCAAAGGAATGCAAGACCATAAAGTTTTACTTGCAATTAAGATCTAGAAAGAGTGACTGGAATATACATTTGTAAATTGTAATTGATGTGTCTGGATGAGGCTGGGGATTGCCAGCCCATCCTAGAACAGATCTAGATCTATCTTAACTACGTCAGTGTGTCTTGACGGTTTGATCCTTTATAAGCAGTTAAATGAGTTAATATTGTCGTCTGAGACATAAGTATATTATTTGTGAAGTAGTAGGCAGTCTATATTTCTGAAGATAAATAATTACTAAGTAAACTGTGAATGAATCAGAATGATATAGAGTCTCAAATCTCTTAAGACTCTAGAGGAGATTTATAGTTATGTATTTTAGTATTTTCATTTGATGCTGCTGATGTTGTCTTTTGATATGTAAGATAGACGAAATTGTTAGGACTTTTAGGTAATAAATTTGTGGCCCTACAAGGTCCTTGATATAACTTACTCGAAATTGTTATTAGTGTATGTGGCATGGTATGGCAGAGTAATTTCTAAAACCTCTCGATTTAAATGCAGTCGAACACCTAAATTTATAATTTAGTAATCCCCAACGTAACACTCGAGGGCACACCCCTCTTCCAACTCGTAACACTCGAGGACCCACCTCGTAACAGCAGTGAAGGGGTTAACAAACAGATAGGCTGGTCGCACACGTCATGCGACTCGGTATCTTGCTGCTGTCGTGTCTTAGTTTCATTTGTCCGTTGACTCTACTATGAGCCCGTGTGTTGTGGGTGTGAGCATTTTCATTCATTCACCCAGATTTAAACAAACGCTACGCCAAAGTCACATGACAAAGTGGCATGTGTGCGCCTAGGTTTAGGCATAGTGTCCTTTTCTCGCCAATGCATTTTACTTAACAGTTTGTCATGACAAGACTTCGTGTATAGCGCTTTTTTCTTTTAGGGCAAAATACTTTTTACAAATATACTTTGGAGAGACATAGTCTAGCTAAAACGTAGCCCTAACAAACAAACAAGCAAACAAAAATTATTTTGGAAAGCCTAACGTTAGAAACACGATTACAAAACTATAATACATTCTAGAACAATGAAAATGAAACAAAATGCTTCTCAGCGTTTTTGCTTTTTAAGAGACAGAGCAGCTTAAATTAGTATATTTATCACTTCAAAAATTAATACATCCGAAGAAATGCACAGTTAGATACTAATGATCCACTGCAAACTATAAACACTTGTTGGCTGGCCCACAAGCACTGACTCATTAATCTACAACGCATGCGCACTCTCTCTCTCTCTCTCTCTCGTTTCGGTCTGAAATATGGAGTATAGCGAAATAAAATAAAGATTGAAATGTGGCCAAAAGATACAAGGGCGTGTTTTGCAAAGGCTCTGTTTCGAACCAGACAAGAAAAAGACTATAATACTCGTACACTAAAGACTACATGAATGAAAATAAAAGAAAAAAATGCGAGCTTTCTATCATTGGAGACCTTCTTCAGACTGGAAAAAGAAAAGAAAATTTAAGAAATTCGAAGAGTTAAAAAATATAAATAAATGTTAAAATGAATCTACACAAAAGGAAACATTTCAGCTATTTAACTGTTCACCACTTTTTTGTTTTTTAATCCTCAGCGACATGCACGAACTAAAATGTCTTCATTTTTTGGAACGTATTTGGGACGAGACAACCTTGTGGATGCGTTAAGCCCCGCTGAAATTGGGGTAATTTTTTAATACAATGGCGGTCTGAACAATCCTGTTTGGGAATTTGTAATTATGGTGAACACGGCCCGTCTGAGACATTCATACAGATCAGTGGTTCTCAACCTTTTCCAGGCAATGCCCTCCTCAGGCTCCAAATTTTCTTTCATCGTCTCCTCTTCTCTGCCCACCTCCCCCAACCCAAATCCACACTCAAACGGATACACTTCACAAGAGGACAAACTACACACAAATTATGATGTAAGTTTTTCAAAACCTTATTTATGACAATAGACGTATTGATTATCCATTATAAAACACAAAGCGGTCGTGATCAAATTAATGCATTGAAACGAAATGCCTTTCCTGTTCATAAAACCCATGTACTCATGCTCTTGGACAAGATAGTGCTTGTCCCCTGTATAAACCCCCAAATCGTTCTCTATTCATAACGGTTTTCGATCCCTGTCGCCCCTTTCATCGTTTTCGCCCCCTCGTCGCCCTTTTCTTTGCTTTCGCCCCCCCCCCCAGGAAATCAAAATCGCCGGGGAGGGGGGGGGGGCGATATCACCCACGTTGAGCACCACTGATATAGGTGATCTCTACTAATATGGCAGATGAAAGACTTGGAGGTCCCAGATGTATTTCATCTTCAGCACATAAATACAGATAGGTGGGGTTAAAACTCGTTACTGAAAAGTCAATGTATAATTAACAGGGTGCAAATCCAACTTCTCTATCAGGGGCACCTACATGCAATGTGTTCTCACAACGGTTACAAGAACCGAAGTGTCCACTGATCCGGAGAATGGGACAGCACACCTGGAATTAGATCAAATGATTCCACTGCCTGTATTTCAGGAAGCCACACAAAGTACATTAGTCTTTCATATTGAGCTTACCTTTGCTGATACAAGTATCCGTCACCGTGCCTGCAAACTAATGATCTCACGTTCCCCAAAGCGGTCCCAAGCGGTTTTATTTTTCACCCATCAAACCCTGTGATTTATTTATCAACGGGCCCACAGCGCACAGTCTATTAATGTCTGAGAGTAGATTAATTTTTTTCTTTGACGGCGTCTTATGAATTTTCTGTTGACACCCTCCTCCGTCTAGTCTACGCTTTAGTCATGATTCCCAAACCTACAGAAATAGACGAAACGGCACACAGGCAAAATTCATTCCCAAATTAATAACTGAAACCTTTCAGAAGCATAGACCTAGACCGTCCTTCCCGAGGCAAACACTGGTAATGAGAGGATAATGGCAGTCTAACAATGCCAGTGCGAGATCTTAGAAATGCCAGCTAAATTGATGATCTCCAGAACGAGACACCAAGCCCCAAGTCATACAATTCCTATCTCTGGTTACGGTAACAAAAGAGTGCGAGTTGTCTCATCGCAGTTCGAGTGCCTATGCTCGATTTTGTCAATGTCAATTTGTCTGGACAACAGAGGGTCAACACACGCTCGCCTCAACCCTACCCTCGCCCCCTCCCTTCTCTTGTGTGATCGATCATACGGCCATAACAATGATGAATATCCAAGACAAGACCTTGATGTTTGAAAACATAAGATTATTGCATGCACTATTTGGCCGCTTCATTCCAAACATTGTTGGCCTCCCTCTGCCTCAGGAAACAATGGATTGTGTGCCCATGGTATGTCAGTTCGGGTCGCTGCAGCGTCTGCTGTACAACCCCTAGGTACAACTAATGATCTTTTCTTTCATACTCCCCTCCCGGCTCGAGGGGTACTTTTTTTCTTTTCTATATAGGAAAGGTGGTCTAGAGGCAAAATGCTCGCCTCTCATGCCAAGGGTCCCGGGTTCTAAACCCGGGCAGTGCAGGCATGTTGGAAATTGGATTTTTCTCATATTTTCAAGTCCCTGGTCCTATTGGGGGGTAGGATCGAGTACCTAGTCTTCTCGGATAAGGACGAAAAAATTCGGAGGGCCCGTGTGCACGTTGCGCACGTTAAAGATACCTTGGCAGTTGGAAATCGTAAAGAGCAGGCCGAAAGGCCGCTGCCCGGGCAAAATTGAAAATTGAAATTAATAGATTAAAAGTTATCCATATCACCCCCCCCCCCCCCGCCAGAATTTATTATTCATTATTAAATATATATTGTTATTAATAAATATTCAAATATTATTTGAGTTGTGTGTTGTGTGAACTGATGTGAGTTGAGAACTGCTGTGAGTTGTGAACTGTTGTGAGTTGTGAACTGCGCCTAACAGGCTGCGTTACAATTTGCTCTGAGAGAGAGAGAGAGAGAGTGAGCGAGACAGGGAGAGAGAAAGAAGCAGTGCAGTGTGTTGAGCGCTTCGCCGGCAGCTCCATTCTGCTCTGTGGTTGACATGTTGTTTCTGTAAAGCGCATAGAGCATTTTAAATGGATATGCGCTATATAAATGCTATATATTATTATTATTATTATTATAGATGCCTCCATGTGAACAATGTAATAGTAATGTCTTGATGAAATGTATTTTACACACACACACACATACACACAAAAACCAACAAAACAACACTTCAAGCAAACGTGGTTATAACATCCTGTATTTCCAATGGAAACGGACAGTCGTTGACAGTCATAGTAATATATCTATAACATAACACAAATGCTTGAACGCAGCCTAAATAACAGTAATAAGCTTTCAGTTGCCACAATGCATATTGTTATGTGGGCCTTAAATTCTGAGCACATAATAAACTCCAGTCATCTAGCAATGGCAGGGCTTAGTTGTTCTGCATCCATTATATTATATTAATGATGTTTACGTTGTTCGTGTGTGCCAGGTTGCTGTTATCATTATTATTACAAGAACAAAGGTCCCACAATGAGTAAACGGAGGCCCAGAACGAAATTTCCTGTCATACTTTTTAATTCTACTCGAAGAAAATGCGTCTTTCTTCCGGTTCAAAATGTCGGTACACTTTTTTCTGTTCAACTCAGTCGTGGCTCAAAATCAACGAAAGTATTAAAAATATTTATAGCGAACTTCAAGATCTAGTAAAATTTGCCCACGTACACCTTTACGTCTTTCCATGCCTATTATGGTATTTTGTAGAATTTAAGGCTCAGCGATTAAAAGCCTTTCATGATGACACTGGAGATTTTACTTCCTTTATAATATGATTATTTAAACTGTCAGTAGTTTCCTTCTAATTACTCCAACCTTCAACTAAATAAATGAAACGGGCCCAGGAAATTAATACAAGCCCTCCACCTCCCTCCTGGCTTCATTCTGATCCATAAGAAAATCGCGCACAATCTGAGCGATGAACTCCCGGGACCTTCAGTTCACTATGCCCTAATTCATCATGCCATATGTGCATCAAGGCTATAAAAATTGGTTAGAATTATCCATTAACTCCCGCTATATCCTCGCTGGGATCGAGGTCTTTGGGCCACCTACGGGCATACCGATCAAAGTTAAGAAGTCTGTCCGAGTTTGCTAAATGTGCAGATGTAAAACTCCACTGGCCATGTCAAAGTCATCGTGAAAGCCAAAAGTCAGTGACACAATTTCAGATGCAGCCCTGAGAAATATTATGCTTACTAAAACTTAGTGCGTTTCCCAAAAAAGACTCCAGGAACGAAGACTGTTCAAGTACAACGTTAAAAAACTAAAATTATCAGCCTTTACGTCGGCTGGAGCAAAGACTAATTTAAATGCCCAGGCTGCCTGCCAGGTGGTATGCCCACCAACAACACTTCTGGATTACATCAAAGCGCAAAATTACATAAGAAACAGCAGTAACACTAGAGCAGTGACTTCGCCACCTACGATTTTGACGTCGGCCGCAAAAAACCAGACAAAGCAATTCAAATGAGGTAAGTCTGAATGGATGTGTCTGCTTGAGATTTAATATTGAAATACATTTAGTATAATCATTACAAGTCACATCCAAGAAACACCCCTGTCTCATCGTTCCCTTTCCCTGCCACATGTCCACGTAGTGGTACAACCGATTGCATATATTCAGTATAACTTTGTTCCATTCTTTTAGCTGCAGAAGTTTAAAGATTTTTGTTGAACTGCCCTTGCCATCCTCCCATGTTGGCCAGTTTTACATAACCTTCACTGGTCTTTGAAACATCCAGTCTTTCTAGTTTGGGCCCAGAACTCATGCCAATGGCGCTTAATCCTTTCCATTTTCATAAAAATATAGACTACTGCCACAAGGGAAGAAAAAGCCAATCCATCGGGAACAAAGTCCTCTCTCCTCCATTTCCCCATTCTCTATTTCCGGATTATACCAAGATAACTGTTGTCAGCTCTGTCTCTATCCTGTCTTCCGCTCTGTCTCTATCCTGTCTTCCGCTCTGTCGCTATCCTGTCTTCCCGTAAACTCGGAAAATTGCGTCAAGAAGCGATCACTCTGTAGATTGTGGTTTGTCATCCAGTCATCAGTTTTTCCTTTATCAGATCATCCTCATTAAGCTCTCTATCCATTTGTGGTTTATTTTGGATGAAATGCGAATGGACTGCACAGAAATATCATCATTAATTATGGAACTGACTGTAGCCATATTTGTTGGCCCGCTATCTAGAGGAATGTACAGATGTGATTTTTAAAGTTGAGTTCCGATCACAAATGCGTAAATTGAGGCTCAGAAAGAAATTTTGTCATTCTTTTTAATTCAACTCAGAATGTTGGAACATTTTTTTCACCTCAGCTCTGGCTCAAAATCAACGAAAGTATTAAAAAATATAGCGAACTTCAAGACCTTCTAAAATATGCTCACGCTAAAATATGCTCACGTACACCTTACCGTAATTCTATGATAATATGTAGAAATTAAAGCTCTGCGATTAAAAAAATCTGTCATGATTACATTGGACATTGATTTATGTATATATAGATTTATCTGGATTTTTTTTCCAGTCTCAGATAATGACAGTGAAACTGGGTTTCAAAGAATGCATATTTTATTGAGTTTTCAAGCTCAGTGGAGCCTCCATATGGCCATAGAATCAATTTGTAATGTTGCCACGTAACGCTCAAAATTCCTTGCAATTGCAGATCATAATAATTTCCCCTGGTAGTAATAAAGTAAAGCTGTTTTTCATTTATAAACAGTACCAAGTGGTCCGTGGAGTATTCAACTGATTCTTCATATGACTAAAAATACATTTAAGATAGGGAATGCAATTCAGGTAAAACAGTTTGTTTCCTCTCCTGTAAAATTAAATCTTGCGAACTTAATTGGTTTCATGATAGGATCAGCGGTTTGGCTGACAAATGTCCGTGACAAACTGTCATGGCCTAAAACTAGAGTGTTGCCACATTTCGTTCACTAATGACTCACATTATCACGATCAATAAGTTCTGATCTGACAAGAGACGTTGTGATGTATGATTTCCTTTCTAGATTCTAAACTCTGTCAAGGAGCAAAAAATGTTCGCTGGCTATTGGAAATAAAAGACACAAGTTGATAAATCACGATCTTTCATAAAAAATGTACACACCTAATTTGGAATGAGTTTTACATGATTATGAGTATAAACCAAAACCACAACAGAGTACTTTGGCAAACACTCAGAATATCTGCGTCGACAGTGCTGTGACAACATAATATGATTTGATCAACGATACGACGAGGAAATTAAGTTTTAATTAAGACAAGATGCCATTGTTACTTTCAATTATAGGAGCTGCTACCGAAAATTCAGTCATGGATAGTTTCGTTAGAATGGGAGTTCATTCTGCAGCTTATTCCCCCCCCCTCCCCCTTCTTAAAAATGTAAGTAAAAAAAAAGAAGGGGGGCAAGGGCTAAGACTCAAACCCCTTGCTGACCGAGACGTGATTTTTACCTTGCAACATTTGTAAATGATGATCAGCATGTCTGAATCACAGAGAAAGATACTGGTGTATACGAAGTTCATGAGTCTCCCCAAAATTTAACTATCTGAGACAAAAAAGAGAAGTCCATAAAGATGTTACTTGCAGGCCGCTTAAGTCTATACAGACTGAATTGATCATGTTTATACAACATGCAGTTTAAAAAAAAAAGAAAGCAATATAACGATTGATTAAATTATAACAATTTGACCGCCTTGTAAAATCTTCCCGAGGGCTAGGAGAGATAAAAATAAATTACATTGCTGCTCTAATTTGATTTAAATTTGGAAAGGTAGAGGAGATGCTGAAAACGGGTATGGCACTTCTGAATTTCCCAGTGTGTATTTCAGATAAATTACATTTGATCTCCCTAGACCTCATGTGCAACGACGCCCCAATGTGTCGCCAGTTCACTTTTTAATCGCACAGCACCGCTTTCTCGGCTTTACACCAGGGCTCTTTGCACTCACAAAAGGTCTTTGTTCCCCTTGTCGGTTCCAAATAGAATTTTCATTTCTTGTGAATTTCCGGATCGCAAGTCTGAAATCTCCAGTACAGTTTTGTCAAACACAAAATGAAAATACACAGTAATCATTTGGGGGTTCTCTGTCACGAGTGGAGTGAGCGGGATTCAAGGATTACGGGGGCAGGGAAGTGAGGGAATGACTCACGGGATAGTGAGGCTGCTCACCTATATTGACTTCTGTTAGTTAACGTTAAAGCGTGAAATGTTGTGAGTTGGGGGGTCGGCATGAGGCGAGAGCGCTGTACTGACAATCACTGCAAGTTAAGAGGTCCCAGGGGACAGACGTGAGATCAGAGCAGTCGGGAGATTGTTGTGTGTTTTCCAGTGATGACTGGTAGGTTGAACTATGATTTATAATTATGATGATTGATGTATTATATTCGCCTATGACCATGATGTAAATAAGTATATGTGAGGAATGTGGAAGTCAGTGATTACTGTGTATGGAAATGTGCGCCATGAGCGATAGATGTAAGTTAGGTTCGTGGATTCGTAGCGAGAGTGAGTGCTGTGTGGTACGGTGGAGGTGTGTTACCGTAAGATGTGTGGTGAGTGAAAGGTGGACTAGTGTGTGTACGCTTCATGGTTTGTAATGAGGGGTGAAGTGGTTAGAAATGGTATGGTATTATACCAATGTAATGTTCTTCTTGTAGGTGCCGGGGTCGGGCAGAGACGCCACTCGCGGTGAGCGAACTAGCACAGGGGATAGGCCAGCATAGGGCCGAAGGCTACTCATAGGCCAGTGGAGTGAAGCTGTCGCGCAGGACAGTAGGAGCGCATGAGTCGTGGCAGTCTGGCCACAGACAGGGACGTTGTATAGAACTGTTAATGTGCTATTAAGATGTACTACTGTGATATTGATATACTACTGTGCTATTGAGATACTAATGTGAATTGAACTATTAATGTGCTATTGCCATGTTGAGGGGCTATTGGACTGTTACTGTGCCATTGCCATGTTGAGGTGCTATTGGAATGCTAATGTGTTATTGCACTAGGAAGGTGCTATTGAGAGACTGCGGTGCGAGTGAAATATTGTGCTATTAAGTCATTGAGAGGAGAGGCTGAAGCCGAAGTGTCTTTAGAAGGTAATTACCGGGTTGTGGACCCGAGGAAGAGTGCATGTGGGAATAAGGCCGTTGGACGGTAGTTAGATTCAATAATATAATGTATGTAATTGCACTTCTATCTTTATCTTTATGTATAATAAATGTGTGAGTCTGATGGGTTGTTCTGTTAAGTGTTATCCGTGTTCGTTCGTGATTGTTGTCCTGTTATAATTATTACATCTCCCAGTCTGGGATTTGTGACATTCTCCTCTCACTTATTGTATGACAAAACGCAAGTTTTCATTTCTTGCTTGGGCACTGCCCTTTCTGGATCAGCTGCAAATATGCACCACGTCGACGAGCCATTATATTGTCAATTCATTGCATTAAAGCAATATCTTTCTTCTAGTAAAAAAAAAAAAGTTGTTCATTTGCCAGAGACATTCTTAACGTTTTTCAGTCCCTTTTATCCGTGCAGAATTTATCATTGCCGGTAATTTGATGCTGCATCTGCTTTCCGTGTTGCTTGGGTATGATACACGTAATATACTTATGGTCATATATTCTTTATGTATTATTTATCTCGAAAAACGGCTGAGAAAAAGTGTACTAAAATAATAAGCTATTTTAGAGCATGCAGGCCCAACGATGTGTTCAGACACAATAAATGGAAAAAACGATGTCGTGAATAAAAGCTACAAAACAACTTGTCTGGTTGGGAGGTGAAAGAAATTCATCTACAATATGACATATCATTGTGGGTGTGCATGAGAAAACCCACAATGTGAGAACCATGGCGGGTGTGTCAAGTTACATGGAAACACCGCACATGCGGTAATAGGTTTTGTGTCAGACAAAATTTATATTGGATAGTTTTCCAATGAATGACTGTAAATACACAGTACAACCCGCCGCTACGAAAAAGAAAAAAAAATTGCTGGAATGAGCGAACCGGTTAGCGAAATTGACATTTTCTTCTGAAGCTCAACAGTGGAGCATAAACCATAACGATGGTGCTATTTTTGTAGCTGAAAATATACACAGCAGTAACGTCCGAGACACAGGATACCGAGACGGATCAATTCGTCTTTTTCTGTCTGTCGACTTGCGCGCATTTCATCCATGTCAACAATGCAACAAATCGCACCACACCCCTTTATAATTGAATACACAAAAATAATTCTGCAGCAATACAATCCCGTATGAATATAAACTAAACTGCCGATAATATTTTGAGAAAAGCTCTGTGGTAAAACTAGCAGAACAATGACATGAAATTCTATAGGGGGACACGTTACATACGTCTGTGTAATGATCCCTACACAAACCTTACATGGTTTCTTTCAGGCCACTAAGGTCGGTCTTTCAGGGAATAAAATGGGAACAACTTCAAGCAAAACTTTATGAAGTTATCACAGGAAACATTATGTATTGGGTCCCAGCAAGAGCTTCAATGGTATGGAGTTAAAATGTGGCTTATAACAACAACAAGAAGAACAAAAAAGTTCCTATCACGCGGCTTTGAGTAATACAAGTTTTTTCTTGAGTGTTCATAACATGAGGTCTTGTGTAATGCATTTGTTCGGGGCCACGTTCTAACAGTAAAATAAATCGTTGTTCTTTCTGACATTCTGACATGGAAGGCGTTCTTTGATAGCACTAGAACAACTGTCTTTCTATATTAAACTATGGACCTTTAAACAAAATACACTACACCGTATGTTGTGTCTTGGCCTTCACAATATTCATGCTATTCCGAGTAAATGGATGGAAATTTCACGGTCTGGTGATAAAATGTCCAAAGAACAATAATTAATCAACATTACAGCAATAACCTTTTAAATGCTACACATGTGGGGGGAGGGGGGGATGTAATAGCTAAACAAAGATCTTTGCAGTACAAACTTTATTTCCCATTAATCGTTTTTATTTCTATAAGACTACTTTACACAGATATGTCAATGAAATCATTCCATTGGTTTCCATAGGCGCATATGATTAATTCTGGAGTGCAGATGGGTAACAATTTTGCAACAGCACATTCTAGGCATTTCATCCACTTTGAGGATGCCGCATACAGTATTACATCCGTTACATACTTCACTCGTGGTGTGGCATGAACTGTATTTTTGTCAGTATGCTGAAATTAAGTTGTTTGCTGCCGAAATGCAAAGAATACTGTGATATAGGCAGCTAAATGAGAAAAATTTCCACATTACTGCAGTGAAATAACCATTATCTCCCCGATCCATCTTACCTTTCCTACTTGAGATGCTGATAAAAATAATGTGCTATCTCAAACGGCTGGTCAATCCATTTATACATTGATAGTCACCATCCCCTCATCTCCAGTCTGAGCCCTGCTATAAATGGATGATTCCAAACTCAAATTCAATATACTAGGTGAGGGGAGGAGGGAGGGTAAAAAGAGGGGTAGATGGGGTGGCAGCCGTCGACAATTTAATGTAAGAATAAAGTGCCACTCTCCTTGAGCACCAGAAATCCAAACTGCACATTAACGGGTAGTGTATGCTTTGTTGCAAGCGATAACCTCCGTTCAACCATGCAAATATGAAATTATGTCTCGAATGAAATTGCATGTCACAGTTTGCGAGGCGTCCGGTCAACTGTGTGCATATTTGAATATGTAGCTTTCAAATTTACTACTTTTTTCGTTATTTGCAACATTTGTTATCGGTAGTGTATACACACATACAAATTACATAATGCACAAACAAAAGGGCGATGGAGCCATATGCAGCAAAAGCCAGTGAATGTAAAAATTGAAATTTGATCATTAAAAATGCAGGCCCGGGTTAACATATGTGCCAGAGTTTCCGTGCCTGCATGTATGCTCACGAATGGGTATGCTTTGTGTTTTAGAGGCTTTTATTTTGGGAGCCAACTAATTGTGTGGGCTGCGTTCTACTTAACTTGAGTGCGGCATTTAAGATCTTTCTCTACAATTTCAAACTGAAATGGACAAGGCGTGTTTGTTCATCCCACAGGTCTTTCAAAACCTTCCCCCAGTTTTTGTTTTAATTTAGCCTGTGAGTTTCTGTTCGGCTGGAAACGCATGACAAAGCAAAGCAGCCCGGCTGTTGCAACACCACCACGGCTCTTTTCATATCAAGACACGAGCAGAGCCAGCAGTGCGTACCAAATCACGTTCAAATTGACAGGCTTAATGATAGTTATAGAGTGGGGCCACACGTGCGCCTTCTGGTTCCGTGACATTGTCCTTACTTTGTCTTTTACAGACCAACCGTAAATTACATATTATTTTTACAAACAACAGAACTGGAATTTGAACCTTACACGGTAAGCAAGTGTCAGAAATCGTCCATGACCTGCCACTTTGGACACGCATACACTTCAATCTAGAAACGTTTACGTCTGTACACATACGAATTACGAGCTACTCTCTTGTAACATGACGTTTTGTCTCCTGTGACAGGATATTTTCAAGATCAGTGACAAATGTCTTCCTGCTGTCTGCCCTACCGGGGTGACAATTTATATGTCATTTGTTTTCCTCTTGTTCCTCCTATAATTTAAAAACTTAACACTTAATTTCCATAACTCCAAGAGCGAATACAGCTCGTCTGCGATTGTTTTCCCAGAGAACTTTTTTTTAATCTACATATTTTAAGTCAGAAATATCAAAACGCACAGCTCTTTGAGAGGTAGATGGTTTGTGAATTAGCATTATTTATTGTTTTCATTAATTTATTTTCGTCACACTTTTTAATGAATAGGAAAAAGGTCATTTCTGCGACATTAAAATTCAAATTTGTCCTAACTTGGCAAAATTTAACGGCAGCAATACTTTCTTGATTTACGTCAGTGCGTCCACGGTATTTAGTTTCCAGATTCTGGAAGCCTCTGGGCTCGAAATGCTGGATCTGTCCCTGTTGATCCACAAGTTTAGCAATCGCACCAACAATTTTTCTGTTTATAACGCTAAAACAGCTTCAGGATGAAAATTTCAACCACATGTCGACGCGTTAGTGCTTTAAAGTCGGCTTTAAAGTTCAGTAATTAGTGTTATCACGTGGACCTCGGGATAATTCATTTAACGATAAAACATTTTCCAAAGGACGAGCTCTAACTACTTGATAAAAACGTAAAGGCTGAATGTGAAATGAGGACAGCTAGAAACAGAAAATAAAACCGCGAGAAGGGAAAAGAAAGAGAAGACAAAGCAGTGTTACGAAATGTGGTAGAAGAACATCCAACTTAACATGGAACTTCTCAAGAAGATCACCCTGTATAACGGCGAAGACGGCAAGAAAGTGACCGTGTAGGTTTGTTGAAATGACACTATTTTTGATGATATCGACGCATTTGGACTGAGAATGGCCATCAGTCTGATCGTATTATGTGCAGATCCTTTTTCTATTTAAACATGCTCTTACAGAATATAACAAATGTAATAAAAAAAATTATAAAACAGAAGATAGCGTTAAATAATTAAGATAAAATAAAAGTAAAGAAATTGAATAAACTAAAAATAAAAGTACTGGGCATTTAATAAAAGTCAGAAAGTGACGACACCACCGATGTTTACGCGCCTATCCATACATGTCCAGGTTAATTATAACTATACAAGAGTCCGTTTTCAACTTACGCGTCCAAAGATCTTCTGATTCCGTTGCTGGAAATAATTTTAGACACTCGACCTCTGTGAACCATCCCGCAAAAAACCCCACGCAGAGCACACACACACACAAAAACCAACCCAACTGTAATATCGCATGACGTATTTCATTGACCTTTGCTGCAGAAATCCCACAAAGAGTTAAGTATTTAGTTTCTTCCATTAATAGATCGTGATGTCTGGCAGTTGTATACCAGAAATTCGTTCAGTACTTTTTACTAACATGATGTGACACATTCCAAATAAATACAAGAGATGAAAGAAAACAAGCCAGGGTTCTGTGAAACAAACAAATTAGTGAACCTCTTAAAAAGAAGACAGGTCATCTGTGGCGAACGGGAAATGGCTGGAGAAAAGGCCCCAAAGTAGAAGTCAGATCCTGTGTATGAAACCCAAAGAAGAAACCTCAAACGATTCGCACACAGACAAGGAAACACATCCGTCCCCATCACAGAATCGCGTCAAACTGTGGAATCGCGTGACTTTTCGTTTCGACTTTCCCATTCTGGAATGGGTCAGAAGGGATGTTTAGTTTCCGACCATTTTTACTGTGACTGGGAAATACCCTGAAGGCTGTCTACGGTTGCCGGGGCACACCATTTTTCACTGTTGGATAAAACACAAGTTGTCATGAAAAACGAGAGAAAACAAAGAAATTCAAGGAAAACAAATTATAATTGTCTCATATAATTATTTTTGGTTTCTGTATTTGAGAACTGGAGACACTCGAAACCTAATCACATTGCTTGATAATGATGTGCTCATCAAAGCGAGACCTCAATACTACCCTTCATATTATGAGGTTCATGCCCGATTTGCTCGATATCGCCCAATTTAATCCATCAGTGTTCTACATTAACGCACAACAAGCTCGCTAAAAATAGAATTGCATAATATATTCTGCTCCTGCAGTGGGAAAATTGAGACAAACTTTTGAAATGCCTCATATATGCTTAATGCATTAGTTTTGAAGCTACGTCACCTTGACACTTGGCATATTACCGTTTTGATGTACACCCAGTTCCGTCATGGATTTCTTTCTTTCTCTCTTTCTTGTTTAAGATTTGGTAGGACTTTTGTTTCCAACTATATCACAACAGGCAGCCTGCAACCCAAAGAAACTTTAAGAATACGAACCGCAACAATGTTTATTACGAAATATCATAAAAACCACAGAAAAACTGTAGGGTCGCAGCAGGGCTATAAGCAAAGTCAAAATTGGGCAAAAAGAAAAGGTTGTATGTTGCAAAACCCTGCGTGAGAAATAAAACCCAAACAATACAAAGCAAACTAAAGAGAAGACGACGGACGTGCTTTGGTGCTGCTAACGAAGCAAGAACTCGCAGCTAAGTAAACTGTTTCACTTCGTTCCTGTTGATGTTTTTGTTGTTTTTTTCACTTGAAAAAGGCGAAAGCCGAAAATTTCGTGTATTTTCTGTCTTCTCTTTAGTTTGCTTTGTATTGTTTGGGTTTTATTTGTCACGCGGGGTTTTGCAACATACAACCTTTTCTTTTTGCCCAATTTTAACAATGTATATTACTATTTCATCACTACCTTTCGATCTCAATCCCGTTATTACCCTGAACCGCCAACCGGCGTAGGAAAGAAACCAATTTCTCTTTAGCGGAAACAATTCTGCACTGCTGTAATAAAGTTGCATCTGACATATTAATGCAGTTATCCTATTAATACAGAAATGTGCAGCGCTCTAATGCTCTTAACATCTGTCACTTCGAGACACATTGTGCAATTAGTCAGTTTGATATACTTTTTATCATCATCATCCCCTTCGCATTGAGCGTACAGAGTAAGACGGTAGATAGATAATTATAAGAAGTGATGACCTCCACCGTCACAAAGAATGAAACAGACAATGTAATATCACAACCGGGAAGAAGATTAAGAAGAGTAGAAACTCCTTCGGGAGCAAGATCACAGATGATCTTCAGTGGAAGATAGCTCCGCTAAATATGTTTAAGTCTATGGGGACTGGGTTCACACCCAGATCATATATCTAGGTGTTCTTCTGAAATTTTTTGGTCGGAAGGCATTACGATGGTGACCGCGCTCGTCGTTTCTTGACATTTCAATATTACTATTAAATAAGTGGTTTCATTTTGTGCGATTCAAATTACATGTACTCGTACAATCGACCTTTGACGGCAATTTCCCGGAACGTCCAAAACGCACCCTAGAGCGTCCGAAAGGAATTCAGGTATCTTCCAATTTCCTGGCTTCTCTGAGACGTCTCGTGTGGCAGAGTAATTTTGCGAAACTTTAGCTGGAACCCTGGATAAACTCTGGAGGTCTGTGGATCCCATTTTCGGAACCGCTGCCCTCCAGCACTGCGCCACCAACGCCCATGAAATATGACATTAATTATCACTGTTGTTCTGTAAGACGAGCTAGATAGAGAGCTTAGGGCATTAGATGTAATTGATTTCGCTGCACAACAAGTAATTCTACACCAGATCAAAGAAGCCACATTTCACCTTGAGCCAAAACAAGTTTTCCCAAGCTGAAAAACAAGATAATCTGTAAGGAGGAAGACTGCACTTGTCTAGGTTTCTGATTCAGTACACATTCCCTATCTCGGGGGTTTCCTGTAAATGTGAATGTGTGGGGTGTATGTAGACAATTGCCTAAGTATACGGGAGTGTTGGTGCCCGCGTGTATGTTAGTTATGTGTAGTGTTATGATTACGCTGTACAACCAAATTTTCAGTCTCTTGATAAGTAAAGTTTCATCATCCTCCTCCTCCTCCTGGAAAGACGCATAAAATCGTTTTTGCACTTCTCGGTTTGCCCCAACAAGACACTTTAGCTAGATGTGTGCTATATTTCCCCAGGGCTCTTTACCATATCACTTCAAGTACGCCTATATTTATAGAGTTTATTGAGTTGTGATATATGTTTATGTAATGATGCATAAAATGTATGTAGCATATTTGCTCTTAAAAGCTCTGTGAAAGAGAATTTTCCTCATGGGATAATAAAGTCAATCTTATCTTATCTTGTCATTGTCATAACGTAGTTTTGGAACAAGGGAACCTTTTAATTAAACAAAGTCACTGTTTCACAGATCCCGGTAGCAAACGCACATTGTGATAGAGCGTCCAGGAGCAGTTCCCGTAACTCCCGATTTTCTGGGCTTCTTTGAATAGTCTCGTGTTGCAGAGCAAATTCTGTGAAACTTTTGCTAGAACCCTGGAACAAGGCCAAATGAAACGCTGGGGTTCAGTGGATCCCATTTTGGGAACCACTGCTCTACCTAATGGGCGCACGACCTGCCATTTATTTCCACATCATAGGGGATTCACAGCCTATCATCCTCATAATCGCCATAATGCATTGAGGATAAACTGGGACAATAACAAGTATACAATCGATAGTTGGTACAATTTGCTAGTCATTATACAAGGGAGCCGATAGCGTAGCATGAATGCCCCCTACCCCTCCCCGACATGAGCGCAACATTCCTGAACTAGCATTGCTTCAACTGCCAGCTGTGAAAGAAGTTTCTGAACACTTAAATTAATCAAAACATAAAAGATCTGTAGTGAGCCAAGAAAGACTGAGTAACCGAGCAATACTATCAACTGAGAGAGGCCAACGTCAATATTGTTTTTGAAAATTTTGCATTTTAGGCGATTTTAGATAAATTTGAGTATACTGGCATTAAATGCATTTTACTTTAATTACACCAGTTAATGTGCTTCTGGGGTAAGGGATTCAGTGCTGGGCTGGTGGACAGGACTCACGGGACACTAATCGGTCACGGGGCGCAATATTTGCCTTGGCCCGGGCGCTGGAAACCCACACTGCGCCAATGAAGGAAGCTAAGAGAATGTTTTCCGGACTTGCCTTTGTATTTCGTGGCTGATCTCCTCTATATTTAGGACATTATAAGTTTTCCCTTCTTCATTAAGTTTTCCCCGTCGGTATCCTTAGCAGGCTTAGTTTGTTTTTTTTTACATTCACCGAGACTTTCACAGCAAAACAAAACTACGCCAAGAAATTATGTAAATTACTCGTACGTTTCACCAGAACTATTGATTAAACTATTACCGCGGGGGAATAGTACGAGAAAGGAGAAAGAGAGGCAAACAGAGAAATAAAAAAGATGGGAAAGACAATATCAGACAGGAGAAAGACAGGAAACTCGGTGACTCCCTTAGAAAGTCAAAGGGCCGTGAGAGGTAGAGGGAACTGGTAGCCGATGGCGTGAGTGGCGTCCCAAATGGTCAGCCAAACTATCAGGGCCGTATTAAGACCTTCAGAGACACCAAGCACTTAAAAGATTTGGTGCCCCCATATTATATAATATATATGTCATTCAAAATACAAACAACAATAAAGGCAGGGCAATGTTTGATGCATTGAAAAATGAAAAAAAAAAAAAAAAGCGAGACTTACATTGCCAGCAAATACTTTAATTTTTCATCGATTGTGGCGGCCTCTTTTTTGTGGACTTTGTCTCCGCTACTGCAGTTTGCAGTTCTGCATCATATGATCCATGTTAAAATAGGGCCCCCCTCCCCTCTTCTCTTGATGCCCTAAGCACGTGCTTATTTTGCTTAATGGTTAATCCAGCTCTGCGAACCAGGACAGAGAGAAGGCAACACAAGACTCATTTTGTATGCCATAAATAATGTGTCATCTGATTATTTTGTGAGTAGTGCGAGTGGTTGGGGGGGGGGGCGGGAGTGGAGGGAAAGTCGCAGTATGAGAAGGCTTAACCCCCCCCCCCTCCCCCCCCCCCAACGCTTTTGGCCTACCCCCTTAAAGAAGACCACGCTCCCCAACAACATGCAACAGGGGCCACGTTGGTCTAGAGGCAAGATGCTTGCCTCTCATGACGAAGGTACCGGGTTCGATACCAGGTCGTGTAGGCATTGTTGGAATTTTTATGGGGGAAAAAATTCCTGTCCCTGATCCTATGGTATGTAGGATTGGGCATCTAGTCTTCTCGCATAAGGACTAAAAACTCGAAGGGCCCGTGTACACGTTGCACATGTTAAAAATACTTTGGCAATTAAAGGACGAGAAGAGCAGGTCGAACAAGGCCGCTGTCCGTGCAAAATTCTAAAAAACGAAATCCCTACCACACAAAACATACAGAAACAACAACAAGAAAAATAAAACCAAGAAAGGCGAGGTGTAGTGAACCACCTAAAAAAAAGACCTAAACACAAGAAACAAAACTCATTTCAACAGAAAAATTGCGACTGAATATTCGGCTGTGCCTTTCTGTTTACAGATCACAGATCAATGCATGCCAGATATTTTGTCGGGATAACATGTTAGTGCCAGCGGCTCTCACTATTGTACACAAACAGCAAAGCTATCGAACCTGTCACATTCTAAATGAAATTATTGCCAACATCCACAGCTGTTTTTAATGACGTCAATATGAAGTGCAAATTCTAAATACATTCACTGGGCCGCGACACCCCCCCCTCCCCCCCCCCGGTCTGTTGGGTTCGTGTCTTTTTTCTTCCAAGAACACAGATGTTCTCTAGGTTAAGCACTTAATACACGTTTTTATGAGTGCATGCATATATGACAGACAGACAGACAGACAGACGGACAGACAGACAGACGGAAGTTGGACGGATGGATGGATGGCTGGAGAGATAGATAGATAGGTAGATAGATAGAAAGAGAGAGAGAGAGAGAGAGACAGACAGACACACTCACACACAGAGACAGAGACAGAGAGAGAGAGAAAGAAAGAGAGAGAGAAAGAAAGAAATAGAGAGAGAGAGAGAAAGCAAGAGAGAGAGAGAGAGGGAGAGAGAGAGAGAGAGAGAGAGAAAGAAAGAAAGAGAGAGAGAGAGAGAAAGAAAGAGAGAGAGAGAGAGGTTGTGCGGCATGTGCACTGCTGTATGATGGTACATGTATTTCCAGATCTACTGTCACGCCTTTGGATGGAGAGAATGGCTGCTTTAATACTTCAAAAACTGAATGGTATGACAGTACGGCTCCGTCTCCATTAGTGACTACAAGGGAGGGGGAAAGAGCCGTTGGAATTGAAAATTAACAAGTTGGAATAAGTAAAATTGTGGGAACGGACTATACACGTCGCGTAAAAAGTCAAAACAGGCTAGGATGTTTGCTGCATTGCCTTTCACTAATACGATTGACAGGCGTTGGTGGAGTCGGGGACCTTCAGGGACCATAAAATATTTGGCCAAAAAATAAAAAAGTTGCCATCTGGTTCGATCACTTTTGCGCGGTTTCATGATAGGGCCAAGACAAATCTGGGTCACTGGCATTAAGTGAAAGTTGCTGTGGGACAAGAAAGGAAACGCAGAAAAAACGTGAATGTGTCTGCATCAATGGAAGGGTTATGAGAAGAATTAAGGTCTCAGTAACTCCATGGCCAACACAGAAAGACGCAAGCTCAGTGAAATATTCCAGGTTAACATGAACAGACAAAAAGGGCGAATTTATTAGATGAAAGAACCGACCAGAGCAAGATTAAACTTGCAGATTCTTACTACCAAGCTCAACTGCGTATATACCGAGAACAAAGACACATTTATCGCGGCAACATGGATTCGGTGCATTGCAAAGACTAACAGAACTTATTGTTACACCACGATTCCTTGCAGAATACACAGATATGATAAACTTGACTGTCAACTAGCAATGTGCAAAAACATGCTAAGACGAAATTCCGATCATACTTCTTGACTTGACCCAACCGAAATGCGTCTACCTTTTATTGCGACTCGTAAAAAATGTGTACATAAAAATATCAAGACAGAATTTGATCCCAAAAGGATGTCTCCACGTCATTTGTCATCAAAAATTGAGGCCATGCATTTCAAAACTACCTATTAACTCTTTTTGTAATTAATGCTAATTTATGCATTTATCTATCTATCTATATTTTGCCTGTACATGAATCTTTTAAGAATCCCTTGCAAAGTATGAATATGAATGTTATGAGCTGAAAGCCCCTCCCCCCCCTCCTTTCTTTGACAATAACATTTTTTTTACAAAAGGCCCCCTCCTTTCCCTCCCCTACCCTCTTTGCCTC
This sequence comes from Onchidella celtica, assembly GCA_963931925.1. Taxonomy (NCBI): domain Eukaryota; kingdom Metazoa; phylum Mollusca; class Gastropoda; order Systellommatophora; family Onchidiidae; genus Onchidella; species Onchidella celtica. Next base: position 62,495,409 of record OZ007571.1, read on the forward strand.
TGCCAGGGGGAGTGAGCCGTCTAAAAATCTTAGACCCACCTACCCCCTCTCCCCCCCCCCTTTCTGGTCCTGTTGAAAGAGGAGGAGGGAGGACCAGGAATGTGTGTATGGTTATTGAAGGCTGGGATGGGCTGTGAGAGGTGGGAAGAAATCGATGAACGGACGAAAGAGTGACTGAATGGAAAAGAATGAAAGTGAACTCAGCTGAGCTGGCAATTTCACAGATATACAGGTATGGTAGTCACAACAATTGTTCTTTCGTTCTTTCTTCCTTTCTCACTTTCTTTCTTTAATTTTTTTCTTTTTTTCTTTCCTTCTTTTCTTTTTTCTTCCATTCTTCTTTCTTTCTTTCTTTCTTCTCTTTGTCTTTCTTTCCTCCTTTCTTTCTTTCTCTTTCCCTCCTTCTTTCTTTCTTTCTCCTTTCTTTCTATCCTTCTTTATCAATCAGTGTGTTCACAACATACATCTTCTTTGTTTTAGTATTTCCGAATGAGGACCGACCCCCCCCCCCCCCCCATGCCCAACCTGAACTCTTACGGCGTTTCTAAGGTCGTCACAGAACGCCTAGTTTTGTGGAGACATGTCCGTCACCGTGCAAGACCACTTTGACGCCCAATTTCTTGTTCGTTTTTTTCCCCCATGGTTTGTTGTCCACGTTGTAACTTTATACCTTGCCCTGCATCAACCTAGCTTTTGTATTTGGGAAAGATCATGAACAACTGATGCATTACTTATTCTTGCACTTTAAAATGAGTTTAGAAGATTAAGTTTTGTGCCCTTCATGTCTTTTCTTTCTTTTTATACATTGAAACTTTTTCCTCCGAAGGGGGGGGGGGGGTTGCGGGGGATACACATAGTAAGCATTGCCGAGGGTGCAAAATGGTCCGATACCGGCCCTCGCCTACTTGTGCCCGTTTCACCCACCTGATATTATATCGTGAATGATAAAATACACTCTTTTGTTCACAGAGAAAGATCTGAATGAAATATTGCCCGCCTTTCATGTTGTTTTGCCTCTGAAGGCCTCACACCGACTAGAAACGTGTTCCTTCATAGTTCATTACTCAAGTGTCTGGCAGGTCGATATCACTCGCTTGATGATCAAGATTCCTGATTAGGAGCAAGCTATTATTTCGATGTTTGATTTTTTTGGTTATCTTTCATGAACTACATTTTTTATCTTACAGCATTTTTTTTTGCTGATTTGACATTCGAGAGGTTTTTCATGTCAGCCATATCAACATACCCAACATGTTAAATGAACATTGCCTCCCAAATGAACACATTTATAAATGCTTCGGTCTTTTACCAATTCAGCTTGTCGCATAATAAACAACAAACTTCAGTTACCAAAATTAATGTCTAAAAACACACACAAGCCATAATTTTAAAAAATGCAACAGTAGACCTTTTTTCAAAGTTTCAGAACCTTAAATAGGAACAAAATTCCCTTTTTAATTACTGAATATGTTATCGGCAAAACCCATAACCGGGCGGTACAATTCTTTAATGCATATCACTGCATAATGCAATATCCGCCCAATATAATTATCATCCTGGTAAAGCATCGGTGAGTCAGCCCAGGACACAGTTTTGCGCCGAACAACACAGGCAGAAATTTAAAAGTGCAAATGAGTTCTTTAACCACTCATAGAAAATTTTAATACAACTTGATGGGAATAGAACAGAATATTAGACTTGAATATCCGGATGTCTTTGATATATTTGTTTTCGCTTGTTTACAAAAGACGCACAGGATTAGACTGTATGACTAATATAAATGGCCGTTACAGCCCACATACTTGCAACAGAGATAAAATACAGATTTCTAAACAAAATGCTAGTAGCCTAGGCCTACTAAAGAGAATTGAGGAGAACATACAACAAAATGGAGATTGGGCTAGAGGATCTGACAAAGCAAGATTAAAATGAAGATTCAGACAAAATAATCAGGGAGATGAAAAAATCAATCCTAATGGCTTTCCGGGCAGAAAGATGAAAAACCATTCTAGTATGGGAGACATAATGGCAAAAGCACGAGGAAATGTTTCATATAGTGTTTTGTACAGAGGACCTTAGAAAATATGGGCTGCTGGAGGATTGATCAACTACTAAATCTGATGTTGCAAATAAAATAATGGAAACCAATAAGCGGCGAGTCGCAGAAAGGCTAGGTGTAAGAAGAACGTTGGCACACACAGGACAAACAGACATAAGAAGACGTTACAAACAAAACATGAATGTAAAAAAATTACCAAATGAGGTCCAGCATTATAGAGTGAGAGGCCAATATTTGTAGTTTGTAGGAATGGTTACCTTTCGTTGAGTAGTTGCAGCATGTATTCATTTGAGTCTTATGGTCAATTGCCTTGACTACGACAGCCGAGCATAACCCAGACGTACGTAGTAAGGGCTTAGATCTATATGCATTTATTCCAGCTGCAGCGTATATAAATAATCTTGCAAATGTCTAGACCAAGTTAGAATGCATCAGATTTCGTCAGAATGTAAACTGAACTGTCAAGCTTTAAAGTCGCGCTCGGCGCGGACTTTAAAGCTTGCAGATCCTGCGGAGGGCTAGCTGAGCCCTCGACTCGTATAGGTAAGGGTTTTTGAATAATAAGAAACGAATTTTAATGAGTAAAAAAAATTATTGGAGTAAGCAATAAAAGCTATAAAATTTAACTATCACAATCAATTTGAGATAATTGCGCCGCAGAAAAGTATTCTCGCGCTCTAGTTTTAGTTGCCAGCAGGAAGTGTTGACGTCACGGGTCATGTGCTCGTGAAAAAAAAAGGGGGGGGGGGATCGGAGGCGACCAGTCAGCAACACCAAGCAAACTCACAAAAGAAAAAAAAAATCCAAAACGAAACCAATAAAAAAACAAAACAAACTCCGGTGCACCCTGCACGGTATTTGAAACCTACGTCCAAAATTCGGTTACTGTAGATGGCTTTATAAAAAGCCGTTCGGGCTCAAAGGTCGAGAATTTGTCAATTATATATAATACATATAGAAATAAAATAAAATAAAATAAAAATAACTTTGCTAACTCCGAGCAGCTGTAGACTGCAGGCAATTTTAAACTGTTTACGACTGACGTTCTGCTTTTACCCTATGAAGATTTCGGTCTCACGTGCACTTTCGCAACCAATGACTTAAAAAAAACAAACGGAATAAATGATTTTATGTGCATTTTCGAGAATGGGTTCTCGTTTTCTCTGTTTGTGCTTTTCATCTTGCTTATCTTAATAAGCCCAATTTCTCGATGCGTTACGTACATTTACGAGTGGTAAGAATGCCCAGAATGTGCCATGTCTTGCCCAGAACGTCAAACCTGTATAAATGAAAACCACATAAATGTGTCTGGGTCAGTGGTGCTCATGATGTGTAATATCATCTCCGTGAGGACCATGGGAGGCTGTAAGACAGTGATTCTCAAGCGACAGGCACTTGATTTCCAGAGAAGGAATTTTTATTTTTTAGCCACGGGAGGAACTGGGGAAGTTTGGTCCACCCAACAACAAATTTGGGCAATAAATCAAATAGACGTTTTATCATCCATCGAAATAAAGAGTTTTTTTTTTTGTTTTTTTGTTTTCTCCTTTTTTTGTTCATTTAAAGTGAAAAAGGTTGATAAATGTAATCTCACACATTGTTTCAGCAATTGCTACAGTTATGATGAATAAAAATCGTTAGATGGAAATTAACAAATGGGACAGGAGGTGACGAGTTGGAAGTTCAAGATTTATTGTCGGCCTGGCGGCCACTTCAAGGCCTGGAGGAACCTGAGATCTCAAGGGGAGGGATGTGGTTTGGGACTCTGAGAACCTCTGCACTAAACGGACAGTGGGCCTAATGTAGCAAGGGAGGGGGCTACAGAGGCGCGCAGCCGAGCGTGAGAATTTGATGGGCCAAATTAAACAGTTGAACCAGAAACCTCGAATGGCTATATCTGCAGGTCTCTGGTTGAGCTCTGGAATCCACAGGTGTCTAGATACAGGTTCCCTTAGATACATATCCGAAATCTTGCAAAATCTAACTGATTTATGGTGGTTCAAGAATGCAAGAAAACATCTTATCATGAAAAATTATGTGGATAAATTGGAACAACTACCAAAATTCTTCACAGTGTGTAGGTTTTGCATTGAAAGGGAAAAGACGTGAAGATTAGTTCTGGAGGCCGGACGGGGGGGGGGGGGAGGAGAGGAGAGAGGAGGGGAGTATGTTGCCTCTCTCAGTCGCCATCAAGCATGCATGCTCATTAGCTTTGGCAGTAGAACTCTTTTGAACAAATAACTCCTCTCATCTATTACTTTTCATAAAAGAAATAAACGCTTACAATGAAAGCCAGTTAGTGACACTTACCCCAGCTGTTCCCTGGTGTTGTCACATAATCAACATACTGCAATAAAACTACTATGCGAATGACCGATTTTTTGTAAAACATGGCGACTGGACGACTGAAGGCAAAAAGACAAAAATCAATATTTTCTAACTTTCCCGCGTCTGAGGCAAGAAGGTGAAAGTTTGGAGAAAACCTTCATTTTCAAATTTCACGTTTTGAGGAGCTTTTGACACTTATTTCACGCAGTGAAAATGACGCCATCCTCTCCGTATCGCGCTCAATACCATGAGTTCACTAAACAAACTGCCAGGTGTGCACATTATCACTACCGGCCCCTAACAATGGCCACTTCGAATGCCGACGAGATGCGTAGCGTACTTACGCACAAAGCGGAAAAACAAACAAAACTTAAAGCCACGGACATGTTTCAGAAGATCCATCATAATCACACGGAATTAAAACTTATCCACGAACATCACTCCACGCAACGCCGGGCACCTCACCCAGCCAGCACCGTACGCAGATCCGACGCACAGGATTGACGTCAAGTTTGCAATGACAGGAATGACAACGTTCCTACGTAGATCCGCTGGTTACTATGTCGCACCGACGTCGGGCTGATGTTGGGGACTTGTCCCTAGGATAATCCTATCATGCATACAGAAATCTACATCGTACTGACAATAGGATTATAATAATTTCAATAGATTACCGAATACCCTAAAATCCACACAATGATTGTACTTACAAAACAGTTATGTTTTCTGTATGACGTAAACCGTCAAATGAAAATCCACCGTTCTTTGGCGATCGCCACTCCCAGAACCGATT
>OZ007571.1:62510588-62538088 GCA_963931925.1 Onchidella celtica
GATTTCTATCCTTGGCATTTGCACATCTTTTTTTCTTGTTTTTATCTTTCTTGTTCTCGATTTGGTTGCTAGTGTTTCTATTGTCTTTTTTGGCTTCTTGGCTTTCTTAGCCCTCAAAAGGGCTCCCTAGTGGGTTGCCTCTCCTTGTCCTCGTCTTGGCCTTCTTTCCTTCTTTCGATTTGTTGCTAGCATCCATGGTTATACATTTAAAGCCATTTATAGCCAAAGGAAACACAGGTTTTCGATACACAATATGAGGGAAAAATAGCCCAGTTTACCATCAGGTAAAAGAGTGGAAACCGTGTAGCAGTAAATAGCATGAATACTTTAAGATGTCCATCTCACGGATGGAGAGGTCATTGGGTTTCTCGCAGGTCCCATTATCTGCACAGAAGTCAACTGTCAGAGAAGCCATTGATGAAAAATAGAGACTTGTAATATTATGTTTGGTTCTAAAAGACACCACTACTTTTGTCAAAAAAGCACCTCAGCATGACTTGTGTAGCATGACGTGTATTTTAGAGTAGCTGTGGCTCCTGACGTTTTATAGAATAATTTGCCCAGGATAACCGTGCTCTCCCCCCCCCCCCCCCCACTTGTCTCTGCGTACACTTCTCCTCCCCCTCTCCCCTAGCTCAACTAATACAGTCTTCCATGCACATTAGTATGCTACGCAAGCTGTTCCTATGAAGGAAAAGGGCACCAGACAGAATGCTCCTGCAAGGCGGTCAAATACCCACCCATAGAAGCCGAAAGTGGATACTACGAGAGGACGAAGCGAATAAAAAAGATTTTCTTTTTTTCAGTAGACGCCTAGGTACCCGAGTATTAATTGTAACATGTACAAAATTTTGAAGCTTAATGAGGTCTGCGGTTTTATAAGCAACTGGCAGTGCTAAGCATTAGAATGTCTTAAAATGTATGAGGATTATATTACGTGCGTACCACCCTTGCGTTTTTTGCCCCATGGAGATGTCCACTTTAAAATTACACACGTCTTCTGCACCTGCCGTTTCCGTTCTTAATAGGCATGTTAAACGCACCAAAAGAAAAGGACCATGGAACGTGGCCTTTATGCACCGAGAGCTCTTTCAACTCTGAAAGACACCATGGCGCTGCCTGCTGGTTGCACCATCTCTAACATAACCAACTTCCAATTTCATGCTTACCTGATGATAAAGTTTAATTTTGGAACCCCCTTGACACAGCATAGAATACTAAAAGAATTACTAGGATCTTAAAATTGCCTTTGAGACATAAATAGTACTCAAACCCTTGATAACGGCGGATTCTGATGTTAGGTTGCGCCAAATGGCCATATCTTTCAGAAGATTGCAGCTAAACAGAGCTTGACTTTGAAACTGCGATCCTCGAATTATTTGTACAATCATATATATATATATTTTTTTTTTTTTCTTTTTCAAGGGTTCAAGTTCAAGCACTGAGTACCAAACTGCTCCAAGGAGTGAGCACCTCAGCCTGTTATGCGATGAAAACACTGAAACTGTAGCTTAACTATCAGAACGAAACCTCTGCGGTTGTTGGATTTTAAGATTTCGTATGAAATCATGTCCATCCCGATTATTTCTCTCCCCCCCCTCTCTCTCTTTCTCTCTCTCTTTCTGTGGCTGTCTGTCTGTTTCCTTGCCTGTCTGTTTCTCAGTTTGACAGCTGTCTCTGTCCGTCTGCCTGTCTGACTCATGCCTCTGTCTCATTCTGTCTGTCGCTTCTCTGTCTGTGTTTTGTCTGCCCTTTGCCCGTCTCTCTATTTCTCCGCCTGCCTCTGTCTCCGTCTGTATCTCGTTCTTCTCGCTCCCTCTTCAGTTCAATCCTTTCTCTCTCTCTCCTCTTTCTCTCTTTCTCTCTCTCACTCACTCAATCACTCACTCATTCACTCCCTCGCTCACTCACTCACTCACTCACTCACACACACACAAAAGCGCACGAACTCACACACTGTCAAACACACAATACATGACGGCTTCACCCACACCATTCCACCGCACATCCAGATACACCCAAACAGAACGTTTTAGCTGCTGCCCGGATGAACACCAACATTTTTAGTCTGACCAGCATGCAATGTTGAGAGCCTACTAGTACTGATGTTAAACGATCCAGTTACATCTCCTCTACTATGCTCTTAGTTCTTCATCATGCGAGTCCTTTCATGATAAGAGCATGCAATGAAGATAAGCGTTGGAACTCTTGAGCATGAAACGGTATCACATACGCCTTACAGTAAAAAATGTGCAGATTCATTCACGGACTTTCTGTCCGTATTTCAAAAGTACTGCAATTTTTTTGCTTTAAAAAAAAAAAAAAATCAAACCAGTTCCTCTTTAATCGACAAGTGCCTGGTGTCGTCTTTCATTTCCAGTTCTGTCTGTGGCCTATGCGAAAATCCATTTTATTTGAAATGCAGGTCAACTGGCGCCCGATGTTCTACATGTAGAAGCCGAAATAATTTTTTTCGTGATTTTACAGGAGATGCAGACCAACCCCACCCACCCCTTTTCCGCCCCTCCCAAAATATTTAGGCCTTAATAAGCAATTTCCATTTTGAGTTGTCGAACAGAAGTAATTGGGCGTACAGAAATTATAAACCCGACAGAAAGACAGAGCATAATTCATTCTAAAAAAATGATGCCCAGGAAAAATGAAATTGTCCTGGTATGGCGTCCACAATCTTCATGCATGCCATGGCAGACAGGTCAGCTTGCTGCGGGAGGACTTCAGTACAGGCCACAAACAGAACCAGACATGAAAGGCCAGATCTAACCATACATAAGTTATGTGCTTGAAGGGCGGAAACTGCGCAAAAAATGTCGCTGTCATCAAAATAAACAGAGACTAGTGTCTTGAACTGCTGTCATGGCAGCAGAATAAAAAAAAACTCGTCAAATTTTGTTTTTGCATTATGCTTTCACTTATGATCCGCACTGAAATGTCTTTCACGTCAATATTTTACTTTATTATACTATTTTTGGATATATTTCAAGACCGACTCTCCTGGAACTGTATCGCATTGTTCATTGATTTGTAACACATCTAATTATGTGGTGGGAAATGCTGGTGGTGACAGTAGATCTCTGACACATGAAACCGCACCAAAAAAAACAACTTAAACGCATCGTTTATGAAAAGATGTATAGAGATAAATGCTGTGCTGCATATTGGCAAAACAACTCACATCTTAGTGTCACTTTTCTTTTTTTTCCAGAAGTTGTTTCCAACAAAACTGCTATAAAAGAAAAACAACGAAAAACAAAATAAGTTATTCATAGACGTTCGAGTTCCCGATGAGTGTTTTAATGGCAGACTGAGGCTGACAATATAAATGCATTTAAGCGTACAGTGTATGCTTTTCAAAATACACAATAATCATTTCCTTTCATTAAAAGATTCAAGTGCCGTCTATTGTAATCTGGCTGATTTGTGTCAATTAGTTTCGCCAAGTGTCAGCTTGTTTCCATGACAGCGGCTGTTTCTGTGTTGACTTCTTCTTTTTCTTGTTTTTAAAGCATTGACAATTTTATACTGACAGTGTCAAGTTGTGATCTTTGATAATACGTATGTCGGGGGAACAGGGGAGGGGAAGCGGTTTGTACGTAATAACATTTCAAAAAGTTTAACGTAATAAATGTCAAGTGACACAGTGTTTCGTCTATAGCACATACAAATAGCTGTATAGAACCTCACAGAACAATACTGATGACAAGACTGTCCACATGCCCTGTGCCATCACTGGATTACAGAGATGTGGGCGGATAACGTATCCAAAAACAGATAAATACAGGAAGTCATTTCTGCCCTCTGCTGTCCGCCTCAAATGGCGCCTCTTGATGATGTATGCTGTGATCGTTGTACGTAGAGACATTCATGACGCAGATTTCGTCTGTGCATGGCTGCTCTAACTGTATGTATGCGTGCAAAATATGGGATATGTAGACAAGTGCTTTATACAAACGGGTGTGTAGGTGTCCGTGTGTGTGAAGTTGTTATAATAAAGCTGTGTAACCAAATTTCCGGTCTCTGGATTCATAAAGTTTCATGTGAACTTTGCTTATAACTTTTCACCACCTTAGTTCTTGTCTGTTCTGTCTCCATTTTTTGAAAATGCTGGAGAACTTTTAGTGTGTAGAAGAGATATAACAAATGCACACGTTGACACTTGTTTAAAATGCATTTTGGCACTTTGCGAGCCGTTTCACAGTTCCGATTGTTTTTAACTCAATATCTTAATAAGCCAAAACCGCAAACTTTTAAAGGTCGAAATTTTCATTGTGCAAAAAGTGGGGCTGGAACAAATAAGAACAAAGGTCGCGTTCTGTCAGTTTTCCATGATTGTTTTGAGAACAGTCAAAAGTTCAAATCTATGACGAACTAATAAATCTTTAGCCTTTTTTTCTTCAACTCACCAACTGTAGTGGTCTTGAACAAACTCGCTGATGTTGATCGTCATGCTGGAACATAACAAGCCTCCCTCACAATCGACGAGACAGTCCTTGTGATACATGTAAAACACTTGGATAAAATCCTTCGTCATTCTGAAAACAGTAATTAATAATCCAATTAGTCTAACGAAGAACATAACCAATAACTGTTCAATGACTTATCCATATCAACTATACTACCAGAGCCGCAGCACAAACTATAGATTGTATTTTAAACAATACTCCACGGAACAACCAACAACATCGCTCTCTAGTCAGTAAATCAGCTGCCTGTCAGCCCCACCCGCTCCTGATCCGTCAGTTAGGAAGTAACCAACCAATCAACCAGCCGATCGACGGACCAATCAACCAATCATAACGATGTATTGCACGGTTCTGCAGAGGATCAACGCCATGACGTTTGACAATTACCAAGTCAACCCTTTAAGTGCCTAGAGTTCCATATCTGAAACATGGCATATGGCGCCCAGTTCTCTAGTGTTGGAACATTTTCAGATTTATCAATAAATGATTGCTTGTGATAAATTGTTACGGTTGTTTTTGTCTTTACATTCATTTATCCAGTTTACATTTTATTTGCATGCACGTGTCTTGGATAAAACACCCCATGTCTGGACGGTAGAGGGTTAAAAATCAGAATGTTCCCTATGAATTTCAAGTAGGGCCTACACGGTTTTATGACCGCAGTGGCCTTCAACTGCAGGATAATTCCAAACCACCAAACCGAGGGGAAGAGAAACGTTTCGGTTCACTGCAGCTTAGCACTTGAACTCCTATTTCATAAGCGGCGATTCCGTAATCCGGAACCACGGACAGGTTGCCTTTTTCATTGAATCGATGGATTATCCTTGCTTAATCCCCTTGTCTGATTAACTACGTTCGACAAGGTGTAATCTTCACGAGAACTCTGCCTTTGGCAAACACATATCTTAGGCCTTATAACGAAACCTCACAAGTGTATTCGCACAACTGTAGATGGCAACTTTTTTTGGCCAATATTCTATGACAGGATAATTTTTTTTCTGTTGATTATTGCGGGAGAACAATATTTCACTTGTCTTCTTTATGTATTTAAAAATATTTGAGATAGCAATATATTTCAACATTCTTTCCCCTTCTCCTGCAAACTTTGATCCTTTTCGCTTCCATGATAGGCCTTGCATGCTACATAGATGCTTTTATTCGCGCTTGAGTCCCATGTTATGTTAAACAGCAGAGCCAATAATACTCCAGGCACGTCATTCAAGGTTGCCCTGACGAATAATTCTGTTTAATCCGACAGTTTTCAAACAGTGTCTATCCACCGACAACATCCAATCATTGTCTGTCCATTCGTCTGTTTGTCTGCCAGCCTAAGCTTACTATTGTCTACGCTGATTACCTGGCGTAAACTATCAACTTGCCAACCGATCTGTTTGCTTGTTAGTCAGGGTGACTACACACCTGTCTGCTTGTCTGTCTATAGGCACACTTCACACGCTACAAGAACACACAAGTTCCCTTTCATCACATGGACCTCGGAAATACCGATATATTACTGGAACAAAGTAAAAGACTTTTTGAAATTCAACTATCGCTCCTTTTCAAAACAGGTATGAGACAAAATTAATAAAGTTTGATTTATGTGAAACTGAGTAACTGAGAATACCAGCGGAGAAAATGAGTGGTAAACCTCCTGGTTTTGGGGTTTTCGCTGAACAGTTATGCCTAAATGAACACTCAAAAAAGGAAGACCTAAACTATACTCATGGATATAAGGAATTTGTTGGGCAAGTTGAAGAAAAGAAACTTTTCATCAGAAAGGCAGCATCAGCCTAGTCAGGCATACGTACAAACTTGAATCCAAGTTGGCCTTTTCTAGGTGATGTCCAAAGTCCAAGAGCTATTTCTGATAAATGTATACTATAGTTAAAAATCTCATTTTGTATAACTAGAATTCTGAATTCAGCAGCTAATGCACTCCATTAATTTTGGATAGATGAGTTATATAGACAGGAAGCTTTACCTATTGCTAGGACCTGGTCTCCCTAATGGTTTAGAAGATAAGTCTTCCTGCGTTTCAGCTCATCGCCGAACACGAGAAGAACGGCGACGGCGGGAAAAATCTGCAATATGATTTGAAGATACAGTTGTATGGGATTCTCCCACTCTGCAACCAATGTAGGTAAAATGCCGCTCTTTGTTGTACGAATCAATGGGGGATTATGTGGGTTTTAACAGAACAACAACAACAGAGAAAAAAGACATGGGCGGTACGACATTGCGCATTTAATTTCTATTGTCATGTGAATAGTTTGCTAAGGGCGGAGAGAGAGAGAGAGAGGAGGGGGTCAGAGAGAGACTCACAGATAGAGAAACAGAGTCGGAGAACGAAGGGGGGCGGGGAGGGCGTGAGAGGGAGATAAGGAGAGAGAAAGAGAGAGAGAGAAGGGGGAGGGGGTTACGTATGAAGAACGAGACTTTCTAAGTATTGCACAAATTTAGTGTATGTACCCTGCATGACAACACATCTCAATAATTTTTTTCAGAAACAGACATAAATGTGCGTACCATGTACCACCCTTGCGTGATGCCCAACTGGAGCGTGAAGGAGATGATCTATCAAATAGGATACAAGACAATGATGACATGCAGATGGGGCGCAGAGTACTTCATACAATTGTTTGCTCCAGTTGGAGGACAAAATATCGCTCAAAATCGATTGCAAGTAAATTGTGCAGCAGTTCTTCCTGAAGGGTCTTTAGCTGCGCAATTCTATGGGGAAAACACTGTAACTGTATGCCAGTTTAGGTCAAATTCACTTTTTAACATAATTTTTGTAACATGAAATTCATGTGCTATTTATTATCTTTCTGTCGGTGTTATAATTTTGTACAAGTACCATATTAGTTCCTTTTGATCACTACACAGCGGAAATTGAACAAGGAATAAACAACAACAACACCAACAACACTGCAACGCCAACAGAAGAAAGTTGGCAAAAAAAACAACAACAACATCAACAACGTTGTTTTTGCAGAGCCTTTCAGGTGTGGACAGACAGATGCAAAAAAAACAACAAACAACAACGTTGTTTTTGCAGAGCCTTTCAGGTGTGGACTGACAGATGCAAAAAAAACAACAAACAACAACGTTGTTTTTGCAGAGCCTTTCAGGTGTGGACAGACAGATGCAAAAAAAACAACAAACAACAACGTTGTTTTTGCAGAGCCTTTAAGGTGTTAACTGACAGATGCAAAAAAAACAACAAACAACAACGTTGTTTTTGCAGAGCCTTTCAGGTGTGGACTGACAGATGCAAAAAAAAAAACAAACAACAACGTTGTTTTTGCAGAGCCTTTCAGGTGTGGACTGACAGATGCAAAAAAAAAACAACAAACAACAACGTTGTTTTTGCAGAGCCTTTCAGGTGTGGACTGACAGATGCAAAAAAAAACAAAAAAACCAACGATACAAATAACTTTCTTCTTACACCTAGCTCTACTGCGACTCACCGTTTACCGGTTTCTATTTAACGTGCAGCACCAACAATAGCAAAACAACAAAAACATCAACAAACTAACAACAACAGAAACATCAATACCGCAGCAACAACAACAATAACATACAACAGCAACAACAACCCAGCAACAAGGACAACGACAACATCACGGCAACACAGCAAACAGCCGAAACAAGAGCTAAAACGACAACACCGCAGTAGCAACAACAACCACACCGCAAGAACAACACCAACAGCACAATAACAATAAAAAGAATAACCAACAACAACACCACAGCAACTACAACAACGAAGCAACATCAAAGACAAAAGGCTCCAGCTCAGCAAATGCGTACAAAAAGAACTCCATAGAACAGTAGGGCATTAAATTTCAAAGAAAAGCTACATTAAGAGCTGCAGCTGAAATTACAGTCACAATAGTTGGGATACTATAATATTCTCAGGAAAGTCTTTATATTTCATGAGCAGCAGTTTGACATGTCTATAGATCACATTTCCCCATGCATTATAAACGACCCCTGTGAGCTATGAAATGTCGTAAGTGAGGTTTTTTTTTTTTCCAGTTGATCGACTCGATCCAGGGTTTGTATTGCGTTACATATACAGCAGTTCAAAAAATGAGGGTTTGGGTAGGGGTGGGACGACCAGGGAAGGAATTAACAAAGCGGGACCTTTCACAGGATACCGATTTCCGTTGAATAATGTACGGAATTTTGGTAAGCACGAATAAAATTGTAGGCATAGTAAAGCACTCGCAACTAAAAAATAAAAAACAAAAAAACAACGAAAAAAAAAAAAAAAAGCTGGTCGCTTCAGTGATTTGTACAAAGTTGAAAATGTGCAGAAGGAAAAACAATGGATTTTGCAAAGCCTTACGTGAGTAACAAAAACAACTAAAAAACATTAGTTTACAACTCAAATTCATATATTCTTCACAAATTATTTCTGATTTTTTTTTTTCTTCTTCTTTTTTTTTTCACTTGTCGAAGATTCTAGAGATAGAAACTTTTTGTATGGTATTTTATTTCGTTTTTCACTTTTTAAATTATAATACATAATATTAGGCAAAAATGGGTTTTTGTCTGCGGGAGTGCGAATACGTCCACTTGTGTGTGGGTTTTCATTCCTGCGATTCATGTTTTTCATTCACCTATTATATTAAATATACTACAATAACAACTCAACTAACATAGATTTGCTTGATACCTAATTTTGGTGCAATTTTGTATGGAAATGCGTACGGCCATTCTCGGCCACATCATGCAATTGTCAGCACACTTACACCGGGTCTGAGTTAAGGGGGGGGGGGCGCTCCTCTATATAAAAGTGTAACAGCGAGATCAACTTTGTGGTATGAAATGTTGAAGTAGCCATTGTTATCTATGGAAAATAAAAAGTAATTTCGCAGCATAACTATCTTCTTTGCAATTTGACACAGCTAAAAATCTAGTTTTGCCGACACATTTACACGTACACACGCATTTGTTTCATATATACACCTCATTTACACCTTTCTGAGTATGTATAATTAGTCAGTTCCTAGTACATGCAATAAACGGACTCTGATGTGTAAATCTGGTGATTTGCTGTGTAGTTCAGTTTATATGTATGAGTTGTGTAGTTCAGTTTATGTGTATGAGTTGTGAATATTTCTGTCTGAAAGTGAAAACGTCCGTGAAAGACTCATTCTGTGACGTCAAATGAAACCAACCCTTAGAATTGTAACAGAAACTTTGGCAATAGTGAGCAACAGCCGGCAAAAAGGGTATGATACGCTCGCCAAAACAACAACAACAACAAAAACAACAACACTTTACTGCAGAATCCAGAAAGCAAACGCAGTGACCTGTCGGCTAGCCCCTGTGCTATCACACCCACACATACCTATGGATACAAAGCGCCAAGTAATAAGCTCCATTTTTATAGTAATGATTTGTTATCAGTGCCAGACGAGGACACTTAACCAAAGACAAAAAAAAGCAAAATAACAGCTCGCCTATGAGATGTCTCAGAATGACAGTGAGCATCAACAACCAGGGTTGCCAACCCAGATTTTTAAATGTCGCCAGGCTCATCCCTGAAAGTAGCTAAAATGTCGCTAAAACTCCCATGGAAAGTCGCTAGTTATTGCTAGTCGCTTGTATATATCCTACCAGCAGTAATTTGATGCACATACAGATTTTCATGAACATGCCGACTGATGACCAATTAAAATATATTATACAAAATATACTAAACACTTTTTTTTTTAACTTTAACGTACTGGCAACAACCAACTTTGTGAAACTTTGTCTTAAGCTAGGTTTTTAAGTCTGACCCGTTTGGTATAACAAATAAATGAAATTTTATTGATTAATCCTTGCTGCTATTTACAATTTCTGTGATCTGGTTGTTCTGATTACATTGGTCAACAAATTCATTTCAGAAGCTAACAAATTTTCAAAATTTGTTGACCAGTGTTATATGTATTATCATTAAGGCTCGACATGAAAAAAGTCCAGAAGTATCCAGATTTGGCGCTAGATTTCAGTGAAACTCTCCAAAATGTCGCTAGAAAGTTTCAAAAAGATCCAGATCTAGCTACAAAGTCGGTAAGTTGGCAACGATGAGATAAGGCCATAAAGGAAGTCATCAGAGACTCAGTGGGGACTGTCCCTTGTCTAGAACAGAGAAAAACAAAGGCTGAAGTGGTTCGGTCACCTCATGAGGCCTCTGGGCGAACAGCCAGCATAAAGTGCTTACAACATGAAAAGGCATGGATCTAGAGGAAAAGGGCATCCCAGGAAATGACGATCAGAAGGTGTCAAAGAAATTATTGAAAGACACTACGTCCTCTTAGAATAATAACGTTTTGTCTCCACTTTTTAACTGAACTGAGTTACACACTGCACATTACTTCTGCAGGCCTTGAATGTCAAGGTATCAAGCGGATTCGATGAGTAATTTGCACGTGTTACTACAAAGAAGAAAAAAATCAGTATCACTAAAAGCTAGGAGCATGTCAATCATCAATTTCCCAAAAGTTGATAGATAGGAATTAGAATGTTGTCATTCTAAGTGGACGACTACCCAACAGGCCCATGTCCCAAAGCTGCATGTCCTGTCGACGCTTAACGGCACAAGAGGATAGACTAAGAAAAAGGAAAGACGAACACATCACAGTAGGCTCGTTTCTGACATTTTTTGACACCCATCCTCTTTCTCTCATGAATAATTTTCATATAATTTTATTGGCATCAACCCCCCCCCCCCCCTTCCATTTATGCAGGTGTACGGTCATCAGACTGGTGAATGTACATGACAAATCCTTGACTTTCTAAACTAAAACTTCTGAATGGCATTTTACTTAACTAGTGGTCTTGTCCACAGCATTTGCGCCGCTGCTTTCACGAAGAAATGACGTATGAAAAACCCTCTTTGCCTCTATAGGGGCGAGGAGCGGAGCGGAACGGATGCCGTGGACGCAAAGAGTGTTTTACTTTTTCATACGTCATTTTCCGTAACACTAGCGGAGCGGAACGGATGCCGTGAACGAAACCACCTACTTGACATATACCCTTTATTAGAATTTAATGTAAATTACACAACTCGCTTTGTTGAAGGAAAACAAATGAACTAACTTATTAATTAATTTATTAGCATAACTGAAACGCGTGCAAACTATGCCAGCACACCCCCTCCCTCCTAAATACAAAAACCACAGAAAAACATTGACAGACGTGCTTCTGTGCTGCTGTCCAAGTATTCTGTTTAGATTCTATACATTTCCTATTCAAATCTTTTATTGTTTTATCTGTTCAATTTTCCAATCTTTTTTCTCTCTTGTTGGTTGTTTGTTTGTTTTTTCGTTTTTTTTCCCTTAAAGCTGCTGCCGAAATATCGGCCATTTTCTGTCTTCTCTTTGGCGTTTCATTGTATTTTTTCTTTTTTGCCAGATTTTGCCTTTGCCCCCCCCCCACCCCCCAAACCACTCCCATTTGGAAGCTTTTCAAAATTATGCTGGGGGCAATTCCTCTCCTCCTTTTACCTACTTTAAGAATGACCCCACAATGAGCTCTCGAAGCAAAAACAGCAAACTCAAGCTACCCTAACAAGCTGATGTAGCACAGCCTCTCCGGTTACAAGCACTAATGAAGAGAGAGTACATTTCCCTGTACTTGTGAGCGTTTTGCTGGTGAATGTTATGAAATCTTGATCGTTGCAGCACAGGTAAGCATGAAAAACACAGCCATACTGATGGGAAGAGGATAGAAAGAATGTATGTGTGTGTGTGTGTGTGTGTGAGAGAGAGAGAGAGAGAGAAACAGAAAAGGAAAGAAAGAAAGAGACAGAGCGATATAAACAGACAAAGGATAGACACACATAGAAAGCGCATGCGAGAGAGAGAGAGAAAGAGAGAGAAAGCGAGAGAAAAATTGAGAGAGAGAAAAGGGAAAGAGAGAGAGAGAGATACAGACGACAAAGAACAAGAGACAGACGCACAAAGAATGTCAAGAGAGAGAGTGTGTGTGTGAGAGAGAGAGAGCGAGAAAGAGAGAGAGAGAGAGAGAGTGAGAGAGCGAGAGAGTGAGAGAGAGAGAGTGAGAGAGAGAGGAGAGAGAGAGTGAGAGAGGGAGAGAGAGAGAGAGAGAGAGAGAGAGAGAGAGAGAGAGACAGAGACACAGGAGAGAGAGGAGAGACAGAGACACAGAGATAGTTGTCACTCTTTCTCTCTTTATTTATTTTGTGTTGGGTTTGAAAAGCACACAATTGTTCAAAACAAAAATAAAAGAAACATAAACAACAAAATTAAAACGAATATATCAGTGTGATATCAACACAGCATAAGAAGACTTCAGTCGGTACGATGTTCGTTATAAGTGGTAAAATTTACCCTAAAAAAAAACGGACAATGAACGGCTGTTTGAGCTGAAATAAAAGCACCCGCCAGGAAATAAAAACCCCTTCACCAAAGTTGTAAGTATTTTTATTATAATGCGTGAACCTTTTTTAATTGCTACTGACGTTCCAGATTTAATTTCGGCTCAGTAATACAAAAAATACGTATCGATTTCTTGCATAAAATGCCTATCCTTTTCAATCGATTCACCACAATAACTGGATTGGACAAAAACATAACACTATAATTATTATTCTTCATGATGCACGTTATAGACAATAGATAATTATGCACTTACGTTGAAATGCTAATAATATTCAAATAACCCAGGTGCTCGACAGTTCTGGGTATAAGTGAAGCGGTTAGAAGTGTATGCGCATAGTAAGTGCTATGAAACGCGTGAGTGAACCACAGAAGAAAAACAAGTTGGTGTCGTGGCAGAGGTCGCAGGTTCGATCCACGCCTTGGTCACCAAGTCTTGTTTTTCTTCTTTCTTTCATTCCGACTTTTCTGAGCACTAACCAGGCACTTACACTTATAACTGGTAGCCCCCCCCCTCCCCCCCTCAAGATCGTAGGCCATGCCAACTGGCCCACCTGACCACCCCCCTTCCCCCACCCCTTCTCCCGTTCTGTCTTGTCAAATGTACACATTTAGAAATACCTTCTCAGGAAGAAACTACTTATAATATATTAAAAGCTGATAATTACCGTCTTGTAGGTAATCCTTTATCTAATCTAACTAAGAATTCTCAATTACTTTTTCAGGTAGCATTTTGTACTACGCTGCGTGAAATACGTTTTAAAACCAAGGATTTTAAAAATATTTTTATTTGCCTTCTTTATAATCTCATTTGCAGAAACCAAATGGAATGTATATATAATATGGCAATAACCGCATAATATATCTTCTTTCCTAGGAACTGGCAATCCCATTAAGCTTTCTATGCTTTGTACAGCAAGAAAGGATATGTGTACGTACGTAAGAGAGAGAGAGAGAGAGAGAGAGAGAGAGAGAGAGAGAGAGAGAGAGAGAGAGAGAGAGAGAGAGAGAGAGAGAAAGAAAGAAAGAGAGAGAGAGAGAGAGAGAAAGAGCGAGACATGTTACTATTACATCTTAAAACACCATGAGTCCATTTTATGGAGATATGCGCTATATAGACGCACTCCTTTATTATTATAATAATGATTGTTATTATGAACTGCATTAAATACCCTACCGCCCCCCCCCCTTTCCTTCCTCTAGAAAAAAATAGGCACAAATACAATAGAAGGATATCTTATCCGCTGTGTCTACACAAACCTAATTGTTCCAGCTTAACACTATCGGCTGTGTCTGTAACACAGTTCAGGTAAGTTGGATACTTTTTATACATGTATATCTACGACATCTAGAAAATGCTAATGGAGGTGAAGAGAGTGGATGGAAGGTGATGATGAAGAATCCTCGAAAAGATGTGTGAGGGTGGACAATTTTCTTTTGGGGGGGGGGGGCGGGGGGTGTGGGGGTGGGGGGAGGGGGGTGGCATATTGAAAGGCTTGCCAGAGAGACCCAGTGAGCTTGTTCAACGTGTGCAGCTTGCTCAACTAGCAACCGTGTCACTGTGACAAGACGAAATGTTGCCAACTGCATGTCACCGACAGCCGTGCAGCGCACAGGTAAGGTATCGCCTGACATCACCGACATTTTAAAAAATATTATTATTATCACTAGGAAAGTGGTTGAACAGGAATATTCTTTCCCTGACATCATGGCGTCGTAAGGTCATTATTTTAGGAGGTTCCCGGCTATTGGCATTTACACCGCACTTTCCTTGTTTCTATGTTTCCTTGTTCTTGTTTCAATGTATTATAGTGGCAGGGATTAGCTTCGTAGTCATAGTAATTAGGTTTAAAAAATGTACGCTTTCCATACACTCGGTTTCAGTTTCCCTCCCCGCTCCCCTCTCCCCCCCCCCACAAAAAAAAAACAAAACCTCTTCCCCTTTTATTTTGAGCTCACGGCCCCTTTGAAAGTCCATGATTAGGCCTTGTGGTTTAAAAAAACGCTAATAATTGACATTTCGCACGAACGATTTGATAGTTTCATTAGAGACATCATTTTTATACTGATCTAGTGACTTAATTCCTGGGGGGGAAAAAGTAAATAAAACCAAAACTACACTTTGAAATTAGCTGCATTAATTGAGAGATGTACGACGCCCCCACTACTCTCCCCCCCCCCTCCGGCCGGCCCACACCCTTTTCATACACTAGGGATCCCCCCCCCCCCCCCAACCCTTCCACCTCTTCCGAGCGTAAGTACTTCACGGATGGCCCCTTAACTATGTAAAACAACCAAAAAAAAAAAAAACAGGCAAAAGAAAACTGGAATTTAAAAGGAGGAAAAGAAGAAGAGAACAAGAAAGAAAGAAAGAAAGAACGAACAGAAGGAAGGAAGGAAGGAATAAGAAATAGAAAAAAAAAAGAAGAACTCCAGGCAAATACTCAGAATCGTAAAACAAAGCAAACCATAAGATTAAGAACGATCTATTCAGCCAAACATCCGGCCCTCCTTTTCAGAGACGCCCAACAAGGAACAGCAGATTGCACCGGTGGACTGAGATGAAACCACGCCGCCGGGAAATAAAAACCTTCACCATTGTGCAAGCACTTTCTAGTATTTTCATTGCTCACATGAAACATGATTTGGAATAATGAAAACAAAACAATAGACAAATAAACTCACGGAAGGACAGACAATAATAATAATAATAATGAAAGGAAGGTAAAAATGGCGGTTTCGCTGACTGTGCTAGTGACCTTCACCTGGCGGAGTAACGGCAGTGCGCAAACGATACAAAAACAATGGAAAACAAAACATATTAAAACAAGAACGATGTTTAGCCCCAGTTCCCCACCTGTCACTGTTGAAGAGTAACATAAAATGTTCGCACATAACATAAAGAACAGTTTTATTCCTGCACGTATCGCAAATGATTTGAAGTTTTGCACAAGTATCAATGTTTTAAGAGAGAAATTTCTGTTTTCGGAAGCCTCATACTGCACCAGAACAGCCGTGTGGAAATGGCGGGCGAACAGACAATCATTGTCTGTGTTTTGTGATTTCCAGTATATTATTCATATATAATCCGACAAAAAGAAAAAAAAAAAGTTACATGTAGCAAAGTCTCGAAACGACCCAACAATTTCGTAGGCGATGCTTTGCTACATGGAACTTTTTTTGGGGGGGGGGGGGGAGGGGAGAGGGGGTGGGTGCTATATTTTAACTTTGCTTCAAGCCACAGATTTTCTCCCCACCCCCCCCCCTCCCCTTTACATTTCGTCAATTATTCAGACATGACCACGGCTGAGACCATTAGCAGTCTGACAGCTATTAGCTATACAGCACCCCTGACATTGCTGGCAAATGTCTGTCTGATATCCTCGCTGATGTATTCATGTCATAGCTGGAAGAATAGCAAGTACTAGTGCTGGGTCGAATAGCAAATTGTAATATTCCAACTAATACTGAATACTCGTTAATCATTTTCTGAATATTCAACACCTGAGTGCTTCCATCCAAAGTGTTTATGAGTGCTGGGCGACTTCACAGAGAAAATATGGCAAAAAGAAAAATTGTATGTTAGCCAAGCCGAGCGTAAGAATAAATGCAGAAACGATACAATAAAACGCAAAGGAAAATGGAAGACAAATCGAGCTTTCGACCCTTTGATCTTCATCAATAAAACATGTGTAACAGGATAGAAAATTGAACCGACAAAACAATTGAACATACCAAACAAAAAAGAATAGTAGAATATTAAACCAATACGAGTACTTAGTAAGTTATTTCTTACGCCAGTTGTTATCCATTTGCCAAAGTGTGTTATCCGTGTTGCCAAAGTGTGTTATCCGTGTTGCCAAAGTGTGTTATCCGTGTTGCCAAAGTGTGTTATCCGTGTTGCCAAAGTGTGTTATCCGTGTTGCCAAAGTGGGTTATCCGTGTTGCCAAAGTGGGTTATCCGTGTTGCCAAAGTGGATTATATGTGTTGCTTAAGCATGTTTGCCAAAGTGGGTTATCCGTGTTGCCAAAGTGGGTTATCTATGTTGCCAAAGTGGATTATATGTGTTGCTTAAGCATGTTTGCCAAAGTGGGTTATCCGTGTTGCTTAAGCATGTTTGCCAGAGTGGGTTATCTGTGTTGCCAAAGTGGCTTATCCATGTTGCCAAAGTGGGTTATCCGTGTTACCAAAGTGGGTTATCCGTGTTGCCAAAGTGGGTTATCTGTGTTGTCAAAGTGGGTTATCCGTGTTGCCAAAGTGCGTTATCTTCGTGGCCAAAGGTGTTATCTGCATGGCTAAAGTGGGTTGTCCCTTGTTGCCAAAGTGTGTTATCTACGTTGCCAAAATGTGTTATCCTTTTTGCCAAAGTATATTATCTGCCTTGCCAAAGTGCGTTATCGTGTTGTCAAAGTGTGTTTTCCGCGTTGCCGAAGTGTGTGATCCGTGTTGCGAACGTGTGTTTTTCGCATTGTCAAAATGTGTGATTGGTGTTGCAAAGTCTGTCGAAGAAAATGCACATTTAACAGAATGTTCCAGGTCACCCAGCTCTATAGCTCACTGCCAAGACAGGTGAAACCAATAAACAGTTATGTGTATGTGTCTGTGAGTAAGTGTATGCGTAACCCAAGAGAGTACAATGTGTGCCACTAAGTGAAAGTCGCTCGCAAATAGGCCTATTCAGTGCTAGGTTTCTGCCGTTTCCCTGGAATTTTCGGAATGAAAATGCAAAAGAAAGTATGCCTGGACCGCGTGTTCCCAACCGGGGGTGCTCGTACCACCTGGGGGTACGAGACGATATTTCAGGGGGTGCCAAAACTTGGATTTGGAAATTTTAAAATTACAGCGTACGTGTCATCTTCAAACCAGATATTACTTTTGTAGAGGGTGCGGGAATATATCAGTAAGTTTTCTAGGGCTGCGGGCTATAGAAAAGGTTGGGAGACAGAAATAAGGTCAGAAAATACAATGGAAGCTATTTTTCCTAACCAGTTTGGATAGTTTACTGAAGATGGTTATTTCATCATTTCCAAATCTAGATTTTTGATATTACAAGATATTCACTATTTGTCAAGAATAAAACCTGATACTCACAGAATTTCAGCGCAGAGTAAAATTTCACCCTTTTACTTTCCTACTATTCTCATTCCACATCGTCAAAAAATCACAATGCTATCAGCAAGAATTGACCAAACTAATTGTTCTGTCAAGTTTAAGGCGAATTTAGATTCATTCTGGTGGCCCTTCCAAGCCCGAAATTGTTAATTTGGCTGTGTACAAAGGACGGACACAGACATCACGTGGTTTCATGATATTCGCCACCATTCAGAGTTTCTGATTCTGTGTTGCCGAACATCAAAGTGTAACCATAGGTCTAACCTTGCGATTCTGTGATGCGGAACAGCAAGCTCTAACCATAAGCCTAACCATAGAGGAAAACCAGAACTTTGGGATGGGTAGGACTGTCTTCTTGACAAAGACACCATGACGACTGATAATTATGTCGACTGGAAGACATCTCATTGGTCAATAATTGTCAGGCTACAATGTTCGTAACCATTTATTTATTGATTTATTCACTTTTTTACTTACTTATTTGTTGATGTAGTCGAGAATATGAATGGAGAATTCAGAGGAATTCTGACTTCCATTACGATTATCAAGATGTGTTATAAATATGTTGTTACAAAAGGTCAAAGCTATTGTAAATAATTGCTATGAACAGTCACCTATGCAATGACTACAGCTCGACATAGTTGTGTTTAATGGTTGAGTCAGTTCATTTTGCCTAGAACGTTAAAAAGCATTGGTTACTACAAGAGAACATCGGCAACAAATGTTATAAGTTGGTTATATATTTGGGTGCCTGTTTGTTAGAAGCCATAAGTTTGTTAGAAACCCTAACGTCTCTGCTCTACGATAAAGCATAAGTCATTTTTGACATTTTTGAGATATAAAGAAAAAAACTTTTTTTTCCCCTGTCATTTGGTGACTTATGCCATGATTTTACTGAACTACTTCATTTTCCTATTGGCGCTTTTCTTTTTCTATAATATTATCTGATAGCCCTCATGCTCGGGAATGCAGTGCACTGTCAGTTGCCTTTTGGCATAAGTTTGACTATATGCCATAATCGTAGGGCATCAAAAACAACAACAATAATAACAACAACAACAACAACAACAATAACATAGCTCCAGAAAATCTGTACAGAAAGACACATCGACGTCAAAAAACATTATTGGCCAATCAGCAGAGACATAAAATACAATTCTCCCCCCCCCCCCCCATATTTTATTTACCTTTACAGGATGCCCCCCCCCCCCCCAATTGCCATGGAGCGAACAGATTCTTTTCTCAACTTTACAATTCATGTCATGCCACAACTTGACTGTACTTGGAATCTCTACGGAGACACAGCACGATCAGCTAATTACATCACCAAAGCACGGCCGTCAAAAATAAATGTGCCACCCAGACCACACAAACACTACCAGTTGCCCCACAGAACCAACCTAATACTCGACAGAAAACAGTCATTAAAAACCGCTCTATTAACCTTTACCATGCCCTGAAAACACAACTGGTAGGGAAAAATAGACATAAAAACCACTATAGATTTAAAATACTTCTAAACGCTTCACTGCATGAGCAATAATATCACCCAGATGTGAAACCGGGCCGGGTGCGCGTATTTCACAACACTGATGTAGGCGAATTGAGGCTGGACTGAAGAGGTTAGTTCTTTTACCCTGCCGGTCAACCTCGGCTCCAAAACAAACAAAATTTATTATCTATAATATAGTTGTGTATTGAGATCAGCAGATAATAATGATACAGCCCCCCGCGCCAAGCACATTATTTTAGCTCTAACTCAGGAGTATGATTGTTAGACCCCTTAAAACAGCTAAACTTTCAGAGTCCCACATACTATGACTATGCATGAAAGTTAACACTCTTTTGCTCGGTATCTCAATTTTAGCTTTTTGTGACTTGTGTGATTTACCCTTCAATTTTAGCTTTTTGTGACTTGTGTGATTTACCCTTCAATTTTAGTTGTAATGCAACATTTCGTCCCCTCAGAATAACAAGTTTCTATCTCCACTTTTTGGCTGAACTGAGTTGCACACTAGCTACTTCTACGGGCCTTCTCCATCGTGTGTCAAAAGTGTCAAGCAGATTCCCTGTGTAATTTCTGTAAGTATTACTAAAAAGAGAAAAAAAAAACCGTTCCTCGAGAAGCTATGAGCACATGAAACTTCAATCCTTGATTTGTCAAAAGTTGACGGAGACGATTTCATGAGCAACGGTCTAGCCCAGGCGTGAAACTGAGCTGACTGTACACTTTTCTTACACCTCTTGCGGGTAATCTGATGCACGGACGTGAGTCAAATCCCCGGGTACAGTTGAGTGCCCCACGTGGTATTCATTTGCACACAAATTGAGCAACATTTCCCCCCTCTCCCCCCTAATAAAAGAATAATAATAATTTTAAAAAAAAGGCCAGCAAATTGCGGGCTTCGTTTTCAGACTAGATTTGTCGGGAGACAGTTCATTATACTGCTATGAAGTGCGTTCGAAAAATCAATGGAGACACTCCTTTTACTAAAGACGTTCTACAAGTGCCGAATCACATTAAAACTAAGAAGACCTATAACATAAAGAAGCTGTACACCGAACTGTTTCGACAGTATCTCCTTGATCACACCAAAAATCACAACTAATGCACAGAATATCCACTGACTCTTCCTGAATGATATTGTTCTAGTAATAAAAGTCACGATCTGGTCCAGATTAGATGTAAAATAAAATGCTGGCTTCTCTTGGTCAATAACATTTTTATATTATTATTTTATGACCACATAATACTTTGATTTAGAACACTCGGATTCCTGTGGAAACTCAGAGCACACTTTTCCAAATCGAAAATCTTGTATAACAATGATTAGATCGAATCCATTCTTCTCTGACCAAGTACAAACGTGTCATGTGAAACATACCCGAACTAGACACAAAGCCGTTTTCTCAGTAAATGTCTATCTTGTTCGCAAAGAGTTTATAACCTCTTTGCTTGGTCCTCATACATTCAGGAGGAGAAAACACAAGCATAAAACGCTACATACCTCACTGACGGCAAGCACCACATAGCTCACACGTTACGTAACTTGCACTAGGCGTGACTGAACAATGTAGGGTTACCTTCACATTCATGGGGCGAAAAGCTCATCCAAGCCGAAAACTCGTTCACCCGGGCGCGTAGTGTGTCTTTCTTTACAGTACAGTCATGAGACACACTGGGTAGCAGAGACACAAACATTCGATGAAAGACAGGAATAAATACGGTAACCGGCCAACTTTGAATTTTCTTGACATCAGAATGTGTTTGACAAACATAGGAAATGTGCCAGGCAAGGCTTTGACACTAGTCAGTTTTCTTGGATAAAATACCTACCAGCATGTTTTCCCGTGTGGGAAGTGAAATTCAGGAAAATGTGACTTACTAAAAAAATTTAAAAATTCAGTTCACGCTGGTCGTAATAATTTTGATAAAACTCTCCCCATCTTTGTTTGCTGTCATAATGATTTGTTTGTGAGCTACAAATGTAAGAGATATTCGGCTTCTCCACTTCCCTTATTTGTTAGTTTATTATATTTCTTTTCCCCGCCTTCACCATGTCCTCAGCAGCGTTTGTCATTGTCTTCCTCTCCTGTATACCCGAGATTTCGGCCAGGACTCATGAAATGACAAAGGAACCATTTAGATGCCCCTCACGGTTTCAAATTAAATACAAAATTAAGCATCGCGTTCTATTTCCTTCTCCGGTTTCGCTCATTACATGTTTGCTGACGATAGAAAAGAACGGAAAGATTAAACATTTTAAGGCCTTAGCAAACAACCGCTCTCCTTTCTGAAAATACTGCCCTTCTACCGAGAGCGAAGACAGACGGTGCCAATTTAGGTCAAATTCACTTTTTAACACCACTAGACAGAAATGTGCTCGATCTTTCTATGCAGGTTATAATTTTGTCCACTGAAAATTTCCATTGGTCACCGTAAAATGGAAACTGAACAAATAAACAAAGCAAAGCGCAACACTCTTGTTCTTGGCGTATGCAGTCTTTTTCAGTACTACGACAGAATGCGCTCATTAAAACAAATACTCCAGTTTCTATCCTTCTGTCTTTCGCCTCATTATCTTGTTTTTACGATATAAATTGGTTATCTTCTTTTGTCTCTGCTCGCACACCCGAGTTCTTTCTTTCTATTTTCTCTTTCTTCGTTTGCCAACTGTATTAAAAGCGAATCTTACGTAGTCGTTGTCCCCCTCCCTCTTAAGCCACTTGTTTATCGCATCCAAGATCTGGTATATTTGACGTTTTTTTGAAATTTCAAAAGTTATCAATATCTCTATCATATTGGTCATCTTTGTGGAAAGTATCACTGAACTGCACCCCCCCCCCCCCAACACGTGTTTTATCACACTCAAAATCAGGAGCATCTACATAAATAACCTGGAAAGATATCCCAATTTGAATGGACGTACGAAAATTGAAATCGAAACGTCACGGAAACTGATCTTGTTCTTCTCCAGTTGCCCTTGCACGAAGCCACAGGGCATGCATTTCTTTGACAAAATGCATGGGAACTACAGACGTTTTATTTGGGTCTAACATGAAGAATCGGACAGACGAAATTTTATCATAGATATTGATTTTGAAGTTGCTATTAATTTGCTCTGTATAGATCCCATGTGATCACGTCATATTTAGAAAGAATTGGTAAAAATACAATTTAAAGGAAATTTACCAGTGTGGGCCTACATAATGTTTAATGCTGCTGTCTTTTCGCGACATCAGGTCGTGGTGCTTCTATATCCATTTTCTGAAAAGAAAAAAAAACTGGAGATCTTTTGGTATATAGATGAGGTATAACAAATGCACATTTTGGTACTTGTTTAAATACGTCGTGGCACCTATCAAGCTGTTTCGCAGTTTCGATGTATTCTAAGTCCTTGTCATAATACCAAAAGCCGTACACGTTTAACGTCACAAAGGTCGTGTTATTAATTTTGACTTATTCTGGGAAGGAAGGGGGGCGGGCACGGAGGTACAACTTTCGCTTCATTTGTCTCAATCATCATCATCATCAGTTGCCCAGTCTGGAACAGACATTGGCGATCATGGCTCTCCACTCGGATCTGTCATCAGCCAACCTCAAGAAGGAGTTGTTGTGACGTTCATTTGTTGTCCGTGAATTAAGACTTTCAGTGAAAGTAGTTCTCTGTCTACCCATGCTTTTCCTGCCTTCGATCTTCCCCGTGACTACTAGATGTTTGAGGCTCCTGAGGCGACAGGTGTGTCCTAGAAATTTCAGACAATACCTCTAGTTTAAGGTTATTAGAGGTAACAAACATATACCAGTAATTGCCCTCCGGCTTTTCCCGGCATAAACCTCCCTCCTTTCTTCTTTCTCTCCTCTCTGTCTCGTCGTAACCGAGAACTCAGACTGGGCATCACTTAATCCGCTTAGAACCTGATGATTAAATTCTGCTTTGTGTTCAAAAACATTACTCAGTCGCCTCGAATTCGGGCTCAGCCCTTCGAAACCTCTTTGTCGAAGGCTGTTGTTTTACGTACGTACGCACCCGCAAGCGTTTTGTGTCAGTGGCGAATACGTATATATATGTACAATCCCTAACCCCGTCCTTGTCCTCAATCCTAAATCTTATCGAGTCTCTAACCCTCCCCCCCCCCCCCCAACACTTTCAACCCAAAAAAAGAGAGGAAAACAAAAACAAAATTTGAAAGAATAATTAATCATAATCAATTACGGCTGTTGCCAAGGAGCATTTCGGGAGGAGCTCTCTAGCTCTGGAGTCACAAAAAGCTTTAAAATACTCATCCTAGCGCAAACAACTTGGGAGGGGGGGGGTGCGCACGTACCTGTAGCAACATCCCTGTCGAAAATACAAATGGTCTCGTGTCGCGTGTCTATAAAATTAATGTCTTTGACTATCAAAACTATCATCGTTTAGGGTAGCCACACAAAAGCCACCGAATTCGGTCACCGAGCCACTAGGCGCTTTAGGTGAGAAGAATTGCACTACATAAACGGACCGAATGTAGGTGGGCTCTGTGTGCAGTTGTTGAAATTATATAGTGCAATTCTTCTCACCTAAAGCGCCTAGTGGCTCGGTTACCGAATTCGGTGGCCTTTGAGTGGCTATCCTTACAATCAAGTCTGCCCGAACGCAGGTTGCTTTTACAAGCAGAGCTCTGATAGCCAAATTTGATGCATTTTGATTGGGCGCCTAGGGAGTTTAGCCTGGCTGGGCGCCACAATACCTTTACATCACCGGTGGAGTCGGATATCACTCACCTATCATTTTTCTATTTTGCTCTTTTTTATAGTTCAACCATCCCCTCCCTTCCACTCCGCCCCTTTCATATTTTGATCACAAACTCCATCAATAAACTCGTTGCACAGAGATCCAGAGAGCAACAGAGGCTCTGTCGAATGGACTCACAACTAAAACTCAAACTGAAAATCAAAACTCACGAAGCAGAACGGCTGAGTATAAGGTGAACAGATAACCACTACAGAAGGCTCGTAATATGATAGAGCCATTCTCAATTCCAATCTATTAAACGGCTAAACAGGAGAACCACGCAATTCAGATATGCCCCCCCCCCTCTCTCTCTATATATATAATCTGACTCTGCTCTTGCCTTCTCCTCCCCCCTTCTCATCTTTCACTCTCTTCACTGCCTTCTTCTTCTTTTCCCTCTTCTCTCTCTCTCTTTGCCTGCTCTCTCTCTCTCTCTCGCTCTCTTTCGTTCCCTACTCTCCCCTCTCTCTTCCTCCCTCATCTCTCTGCCGTCGTGTCTCATGTCTCTCCTCAATTTTTCTCCTTACCTTTCCTCCCCCCCCCCCCTCTGCCCCCCTCTCAGTATCGCACCCGAGAAACACGCATGCACAAAACACTCCAGCTGCAAGACAAACAAACGAAACATAAGGCTGCATGTGCCATTTTTGGCCTTGACTGAGTGGCCAGGATATGCTGTGGCGTCACGCTAATGTTCTCTCTTTGATCCGCGACAGCCACAGGGAGAGGCCACACTGACACGGATGCCTGGATAAAAACAAAATGTGGGTTTTTGGTGTTGTGGAAATCGCACAAACGTGAGCACTGTCGTGCTTCAGAGCTCCATGAATTCGTTTCAGACCTGTTCTTAAAACAACAACAGTCTAGGGGATCATTGATTATATGCATCCCGTCTCCCGTTTCTACCTAATCTGCAGGGCCGTAACTAGCCAAGCGGGGGCCCCCCCGCAAACTTTCTTATCGGGGCCCCCCTTCCGCAGACTAAGCATAGGCCTACCCACCCAACACATGTACATGTATTCGCTTATACTGTAGCACCGGAGCTGAGGACGTGTGGCCCAAACAGCCAAATATAGTGGCGTATGGTACGCAGGGAACGTTGGGCGCGTCACGTGGATTTTTTATTCGGAATAATCTAGTGGATGAAACAATATTTACCACCACCACACCATCACCACCACCACTACCACTACCACCATCACCACCACCGCCGCCACTAACAACAACAACAACAACTATCCTCAAACAAAAAACAAGAAAATAAAAGTAAATTAAAATGAACACAACTGCAACTACATAACAAAAGAATCCAAGCATCAATAACCATGCAAGCAACTGAAACTAAAAAATAAAAACCAGTAAAATGAACAGAAGCAAAATAAAAAATAAAATAATGCTTACCTTAAACCATCGGTGCTTTCCTTGCTTTCATGGCCGCGAAATCGTTGATTACTTGCTCGTAGTCTAGTTTTCTTACTCTCTCTGCTTCAATGCTGAGCAGTGCCAAACCTTGCAAGCGTTCCTGGCTCATGGATGTTCTCATATAGTTTTTTATAATCTTCAGCTTACTGAATGACCTCTCCGCGGATGCAACAGTCACAGGGATTGTCATGAAGATGCGCAGGAGAACGCAGATGTTGGGAAAGCTAGGAGCAACCTCTTTATAATCTACTAGCAGGCAGGTTGCGAGCTGTCGCACAGAAGACAATCCTGTTAGTTTATCACCCATAGAGGTCTTCATCATAACCAGCTCTGTAGCTAGTGCCTTAGACAGGTCTTCAGGGTACGCTTCAACAAGCCTGTCAACTTCAGTATTGATATCAACTTCTTGTAAAGTGAGAAGCGATGGTGGGTTCACGACTTTGAATAGCGAGGTGATTTTCTTTGTTCCTGTGAAGCGAGACTCCAACTGCAGGATCATAGTATCCAAAATGCCATAGAACACTTTTTCTTTGAAGATTCTCTCCGGGTCGATATCATCATTAAACTTTACTGCTGCCTTTCTCTTCTGTTTGAATGTTGTGGGTATGGACCATCGTCGAGCAGTGTCTTCACTCCTCGCCAGAAATGACTCAAATCCTGTCGATGTTGCTTCAGTTTGGACAACACAGCATCCAGCTCACACACAGCTTTTGATAAGTCAAGATCTTTGGCTTGAAGCAGCTTTGATGCTACATTGATGTCGGACAAAACGTCACTGAGCACTGTGAGAATCACAATGAAGTCAAAATTTTCCATCTTGTTCCTCAGTGATATAGCTTCATCAATCGTGTCCTTGTTTGTATTCTGGAGAGCAATCTTGCTGAGAGCTTTTAAAACATCTGGAAATCTTAGTCTCACAGCAGTTAAAGAGGTGACTCTTCCAGACCAGCGTGTAGGGTTTAACGTTTTCAGTGTACTTTCCGACTCAGAAGTGATTTCAGCGAAAATGTCCCACCTGTTGATGCTGTGGCCGAAGAATACGTACAGCTGCTGAATGATATCGAAAAAAATCCTGACTTCTACAATTCCTTTCACTGCGTCGTTGACAACTAAATTCAGGTTATGCGCTGCACAATGCACGTAAAATGCGTTTGCTTGAGAGTCAATAATCCTCTTTTGAAGACCTTGGCATGACCCGGACATGTTCGCAGCACCGTCATAGCCCTGTCCTCTGCAGTGTTTTAAATTAATTGAATGCTCCTTTAGGAACGACAGTAGTGCTGTTTGTAGGCCCTCCGATGTCTGGTCGTGGATATGATAGAAATTGATAAAAGCTTCATGAACTTAAACACTGTCCTCCACTAATACATATCGAAAAATTAAGCTCAATTGGTCTTTTTTCGAACTGTCCTGGGTGGTGTCCATGATGATGGAATAAAATCTGGCACTTTTCAATTCATTTAAAATGTCTAATCTCACTCTTGATGCTAAAATACCAATAAGTTCATTCTGAATAAGTGGACTTAAATAGTTAGTAGACCCTTTCTTTTTGCCATCTAGGGTATTCATAGAAACATCAAACTTGGCCAACAGTTCCACCTGTGAAAGAAAGTTCCCATTTGAAATAGCACCAAGTTGATCAGTCGTTCCTCTCAGGGCGATGTTATTTCTAGCTATTGTCAAAATAATTTCAACAAGTCTTCTCAAAATCTCTCTCCAGAATCTAGTCACATCAGATAAACTTGCATCGATCTTGTGATCGACTGTTTTGTGTTGTTTCCAATGGTTTCCAACTATGCAGGCTTGAATGTGG